>PHNY01237736.1:4501-15085 GCA_003724115.2 Anethum foeniculum
AGAACTTGGAAGCTAGGTATCTTATTCATCTTCCTGCAACGCATGAGCACACTCCCCATTCTAGTTAACAAGCTCCAACACAATGCAATAAGTATCGGGCTAATTAAAGAAATATACTTGGGTAAAATAACTTAACAACTACATTCACCAATCACCAGTCTAACTCACACAAGTTCAGTTTTTCTTATCATTTAGACATAGGGAATCAATAAAATAAACACAAAAAGAAAATATAAACAAAACTAGCAAATATCATCATAAAACATATGAAGTCATACTGGAAGAGGACTAATAGTCTTACAGAAAGCAACAAGTTCATGTCTTTATAATCTACCAATAAGCAAATTAAGACATTATTCGGTGAGCTTGTTTAGTAGCGACCACTATAGTCAGGTAAACTTCAGAGCAGAACAAAAGTATTTCATAGGCAATGAACAGGATTTATTAAGCAAGATACACACCGACACACACAATCAACATCATCATTATAAGAAATGAATTTTAGACAAACCCAACTCAGTAACTCACCAATAAGCTAAAACCAGTAACACTTGCAAAGGAGGTAGCCATAGAAGCACCAGACAGAGCCAACTCTCCAAGATGTCCAACAAACATAACAGAAACCAACTGTAAACATGACTGCAAAAGGCTCACACAAATGAGTGGTCCAGCAAGCCATAACTGCTTCTTCACTTCCTCTACAATATCATCTTTTGTAATCACACCTATTGCATTCTTTGTCTCCCCAGAATGTTGATCACCATTAGTATGTATAAGAGGTTTGATCAAAGAAGATGAACTTATCTGTTCTTCTTTGTCCATACTTTACAAAGTATGATTTTCTTGCCTTCTGAACAAGAAGAAGATAGTTGCAAAAGATTGAACAGCTGATACGGGAATGTAATATGTACTACATGTTAGAAAATGAAAACTTTGACAACTTGTTTCAATAGGTTCTTGATGGAAATTCCTGAAGCTAATGATTGGAACTTGTTCTTTGCTATGAGTACTTAAAGTTTCATATTGGATCTAAGATATTTTTTTAGTGGAATCCATAAATATATTAAGACAAAGTTGCTTGCTTGAAATGGGTTATGTAAGTTTTGCCCACATTGATTTTGTAAAGAAAAGATAATGAGTTTATATCCGTCTTGTATTAGTTGTTTATAACTACTAACATAAGTGGAATGCTTGTGTGGCATGGTGTTAGCGATAATTTTGTATTTCTTTTTATTTGATTTATTTATATTGATTATTTAATTATTAATATTAAATATATTGAATGGATTATTTTTTATAATCAAATTCTGAATAAATTTTACAATATTCATATTATTTAATCTGAATAATATAAATAAGAAATAAATAAAAACCTATTTTTGTTTTACTTATGTCTATTTTTCTAGATCCCGCACGAGTAAAATAGAAGAAAAGTAACTCAAGATGCCTACATATTAAGAAATGTACATCTTGTTTTGGGTGTGACTCTACCTCTTACCTCGTTTACATAAAATATTTGCATAGATTTTCGGGCAAATTGAGGTGATAGTCGCTGTTAAGCATTACCAGACTGTGACTGAGTTGCTTTGTGCTGTTTTATTCTGGGAGATTCACCGCAGCTTCCCAACGCAGTTTGTGGGGCGATGGTTTTTTCAGGAACAGTTGTGTCTTCTTAAAGGCTCAGCCACTCAACTGTTTAATTTATTAAAGTGACTATACAGCTAAGTTTTTCAATCCTTCTCTTTAATTTATTGTTGTTACTGAGTACTGTTTTATCTTGTCTTCGTGTATTGTTTCGTATTTGATTTGCTTGCATGTTCTTGAATTCGTGATATAATATAGAACTAGCGAACGTGGAGATTGTGTATTTGTAAATTTGATAATGTAAGATGAGAAGCAGTGTATAGTAATAAGAGATTAATGTAATTTATAATTTTTTTAATATATGACAATAATTTGAAACAATACCTCAACTTTGTATTAATTAGGTTGATGAGGGTCATTTAAAAGATTATGATATCTAAAATGTGTACATGTACTGTAGTGTGGCCAACTGGCAACCACAATGAATATCGAGCAAGTGAGCTGACTTTTTTAAACGTACAAATCTATGAAAGAGTTGTTTGTTAAATTAAAAATAATTTCATCCAACACATCTCTACATTATGTTGTTGAAAATCCCGTAGCACATAATGTATATGTACAAATCTAAAAAAATATATAGAATTAAATATATAATGTAATCTAAAATTATTTTACTCATTAAAAATAAAAAAAATGAAAAAGCGAATAAGAGATGTGGTTTATCTAATAAGTTTTTTAAAATGAAATCAAGACTTGACATAGCATAATGGTAATGACATTTAATTTGTGGGAGGAGGTCAGTGGTTCGATTCTTCACAACAACATAAATTCTTTCATTTTTACATTAATTATAAATAAGTGGTAATTTTTAAATTTTTTAACTTATAGGGCTAAAACTTACGAAGACAAAAAATTATAGAATTACATATATAATATTATCTAATATTATTTTACTCATTAAAAGCAAAAAAAAATGAAAAAACAAATATGACATGTGGTAAGCAAAAAAAAATGAAAAAACAAATATGACATGTGGTTTATCTAATAAGTTTTTTAAAATGAACTCAAGACTTGACACATCATAATTATAATGACATGTAATTTATGGGAGGAGGTCAACGGTTCGATTCTTAATAACAACATAAATCCTTTCATTTTAACATTAATTATAAATAAGTGGCACTTATGTAATTTTTTTAACTTATAGGGCTAAAACTTACGAAGACAAAAAATATATTGAATTACATATGTAATATAATCTATATTATTTTACTCATTAAAAACAAAAAAAATGAAAAAGCGAATAAGATATGTGGCTTATCTAATAAGTTTTTTATAATGAACTTAAGATTTGACATAGCATAATGGTAATGGCATGTAATTTTTGTGAAGAGGTCAGTGGTTCGATTCTTAACAACATAAATCCTTTCATTTTAACATTACTTATAAATAAGTGGCACTTTTGTAATTTTTTAACTTATAGGGCTAAAACTGTAACTTCACAGGTATTAAAATGGCACTTTTTGCCCTTGTGTCCTGGTTTAATATAGAGTAAGAGATATTGTTACTCCTAAGGTTGCTGATGTGACTACTGGCTCTGGCTCTGCATGTGGTGTTACTGCGTCCACCATTAATTGGACTACGTACTGTTTCCCACAGCCTATTGATTTATCGGGCATTCCTGATAAATTCAGTGGGGGTGCTTATTTTTCTCGCTGACAGAAAAAGATAAAGCTCTGGTTAACGATAAAGGGTCTATGGTCGGTGGTGCAATATGATCATCCTGTTATGGATCAAGCAAAGGCTGAAAATTTTAAGGTTTATACTCTATGGGCTGAGAAGGATAGGGTGGCTAGGGCATCTATTTTGGCAGCCTTAGCGAACACCTTGTTTGATGTGTATTCATCTAATGCCTATAATGCTAAACTCTTATGAGAGAAACTGGACCAAACCCACAATTCTGATTCTCAAGGTCTTGAGAAGTATTCAATGGCTAGGTTTCTTGATTTCAAGCTTGTGGATGGTAAATCCATGACTGAGCAGGTGCATGAGTTTGAGATGTTGGTTCATGCTTTGAAGGAGTCTGGAATGGACTTGGCTAAAAAGTTTTAGGTTATGTCAGTGATTGAAAAGCTCTCTAAGTCTTGGGAAGAGTTTGCACTCTTCCTAAAAAGACCAAAAGGAGAGTTACATGGACAAACTGTTAAGAGGAAACACACACACATATTCGAGATTCAATCTACCAATGCGGAGTACACACACAATATACATGACGCAGCAAACCCACATCCCAAACTTGTATTAATAATGCAAACAATCATCAATAATACATCAATCACACAATAACACCTCAATGGTGTTCCAACCAATGAAGGATGCCTAAGCCTAACAATATCTAAGCATCCGCTCTCGAGCGATACTTAAGTCTACATCTTAGACCCTCCTTATTCCTATCAAACAATATGACTGTATATATAGCCATTCAAAACTTAGCCACCAAGACATACCTAATCCAGTTACAATAATAATTGTCTACCCATACAATTATTACCCAATCCAATTACAATAATAATTGTCTCTTCGTACAATTATTATCCAACTCATATTTGTCTTGGGTCACCTCAAGCTCATACCACCATATTGGGTTGACACCCAACAATCCTCCCCTTCAACCCAATACTCCGTATCACATTGAACGGTAACCAGCAAGCCATCGATGTCCATTCGCCAATGCCTCCCCTCGAACAAGAATCCATTCATCTCGTTCTTCAAACTTTTGAGAATCACTAAAACCCGTATAGCTACCTCCAAAACTACCGTTCTTCATCATAACGGCATATCCATCTACAAATTCACGTGCATCAACCATCACGAGTGCCCTTCCATCCATTGAGTCACCCGATCCTCGCTTTCACAATCCTTCGGCCTCCTGAAGAAGAACAACATCCAAAATATTCACCTGGTTGATCAAGCCACTGAAGCAATTACAATGATCTCTTCCATCTTCTTCCATCTCGAGCCCGAACAAATTGATCCACGGTGCAAGTCAACCACCAAACCGCACGTAACTTTGTCAGCAAATCCATCATCGTACTCCACCATACCAATTGAATCTCAAACTTTCCTCCAACCCAATTCATCACGAACACGAACCTTGGCTCTTGATACCACTTGTTAGGAGGAAACACACACACACACATATTCGAGATTCAATCTACCAATGCGGAGTACACACACAATATACATGACGAAGCAAACCCACATCCCAAACTTGTATTATTAATGCAAATAATTATCAATAATACATCAATCACACAATAACACCTCAATGGTATTCCAACCAATGAAGGATGCCTAAGCCTAACAATACCTAAGCATCCGCTCTCGAGCGATACTTAAGTCTACATCTTAGACCATCCTTATTTCTTTCAAACAATATGACTATGTATATATAGCCATTCAAAACTTAGCCACCAAGACATACCTAATCCAGTTACAATAATAATTGTCTACCCATACAATTATTACCCAATCCAATTACAATAATAGTTGTCTATTCATACAATTATTATCCAACTCATATTTGTCTTGGGTCACCCCAAGCCCATACCACCATATTGGGTTGACACCCAACACAAACTTGATGTTGGACATCTCTGTGCAGGAACAACACAAGTCCAAATAAGGACATGTGACGTCTGCTGAACATGGGAGTAGCTCGAGGGTAAATGTAGTATCAGCTGGTCAGAAAAAAAAAACAAAAAACAAAACAAAAAACAAAAAACAAAAAAGAAAAAAGCTAGCTAGTTAGAAAAGTAACTGTAAACCTGATAATGACAAGAACAAGGCAAAGAAGTCATACTCATACTGTTGTATTTTTTAGCAAAGGTTATTTGTCGGATGGTTTACTTTTAATTAATATCGAACCTGTGATTGATGGTTTAGTTAATGAAAGTGTTGCTTCTTATGTTAGTTGTATTGAATCATCTGATTTGTGGCACTCTCGTCTTGGTCATTTAAATTTTGGTGCTCTAAAGAATATGATGAATTCAAAGTTGAATTCAAAGCATGCTATTGATAAGAAATCTAAATGTCAAGTATGTGTGACTTCTAAATAAAAAAAGAAAACCTTTTCATAATATAGTAAGAGATTCTGAAATATTGGATTTAGTTTATACTGACATATGTGAATTTAATGGCATGTTTGCTAAAGATAACAAATGATATTTTATTACTTTTATTGATGATTGTAGTAGATACTGTTATGTTTATTTGCTTAGATATAAGGATAAAACACTTGATAAGTTCATTATGTATAAGAATGAAGCTGAAACACAAACTAGCAAAATACTTAAACGTTTGAGGTCTGATAGAGGTGGTGAGTATACGGGTACCTCATTTAATGAATTTTGCGCAAGTAATGGTATAGTTCATGAGGTGACCCCACCATACACACCTGAGTCTAAAGGGGTGGCAGAGCGAAAAAACAGAACTTTTAAAGATATGATTAACAATATGCTAATTAATTAGGGGTTGCCTAAATACATGTGAGGTGAGGCTCTGAATACGGCTTGCCATATTCTGAATAGAGTCTCTTTGAAACATATGGAAAAGACCCCTTATGAGTTATGGAAAAGCAAGAAAACTAGTTTGAAATATCTTCGAGTGTGGGGGTGCCTTGCAAAGGTACTTATCCCTGAACACAAGAGGAAGAAACTAGAACCGAAGACTGTTGATACTATCTTTCTAGGTTATGGTAATTCCACAACTGCTATTAGATTTTTAGTAATAAAATCTGACATAGATGGTATTGTGGCGAACACGATAGTTAAATTTTGTGATGCAACATTCTTTGAGAATGTGTTCCTTATGAAGACTGGTATACCTCGGGGTATTTATGATGGTGATCTCAATCACACATCTAGTTCCATTCCCAATCATGTGGAAAGGATGACAAATGTGGGGGCAGATCCTGCTAGTAGCTATACTCCTAACGAAGTAGATGAACCTAGGAGTAAGCGTGCAAAGGTGGTCAAGGACTTTGGAAGTGATTTTATCACTTACAATGTCGAGGATGAACCTTTAACTTTCTGTAAGGCCATGGATTCTTTGGAGTCAAGGCACTGGAAAGGCGCTGTGAAGAGTGAGATGGACTCTATTGTTTCTAACGGAACATGGGAGTTGGTCAAACTCCCTCCGGGTGTTTAAATATAGGATGTAAGTGAATTTTCAAGAGAAAGTTGACCCCAGATGGCTCAATAGATAAGTACAAGGCTAGGCTAGTTGCTAAGAGCTTTAGATAAAGGGAAGGCATTGACTATTTTGATACATACTCTCCTGTATTCCGAATGACAACAATCCGAATTCTTATAGCATTGGCTTCTGTACATGGTCTTATCATCCATCAAATGGATGTAAAGACAACTTTTCTTCATGGTGACCTTGAAAAAGAGATTTATATGGATCAGCCTGAGGGATTTGTTGCTTCTGGTAACAAGAGGAAAGTATGTAAATTAGTCAAGTCCATCTATGGCCTAAAACAAGCTCCTATAGACTGGCATAAAAAGTTTGATGAAACTATTTTAACTTTCGATTTTTTAGTTAATGAAAGTGATAAGTGCATGTACTATAAGGTTAGAGGAAATGAAAGTGTGATTGTGTGCCTATATGTGGATGATATGTTGTTGTTTGGAACCAATATTGAGATTAGTAACGAGACAAAAAGTTTCTTGAAAAGGCACTTGAAATGAAGGATATGGACGAAGCTAGTGTGATTCTTGGGATCAAGTTGACTCAGTCAACTGATGGAATAACATTGCCACATCTCATTATATAGATAAATCTCTACTTGAGAAGTATGGTTATTCAAATTGTAGAACCGCTAGTACACCATATGATTCTAAAGTTGCTCTTGTCAAGAATAGTTCAGGAGGACCTGTGTCTCAGTTAAAGTATTCTCAGATTATTGCTAATTTGCAATATCTTGCTAATGTGACTAGACCAGATATTTCTTATTCCGTGTCTAAGTTAGCTAGATATACAAGCTGTCCGAACAAGACTCATTGGGAGGCTCTGGATAGAGTTCTTAGGTATCTGAAGGGAACTATTTTCCTCGGCTTGCATTACCAGAGAATTATGGGTGTACTCGAGGGGTACAGTGATGCAAGTTGGATAGCTAAGAAATTCGGTTCTAATGGAGTGACTGGATATGTGTTTACCCTTGCACGTGGAGCAGTGTCCTGAAAGTCTTCCAGACAGACTTTGATTACTTGGTCTACATTTGAGGCTGAGTTGTATGCATTGGATGCCACGAGGATGGAGGCCTAATGGTTACATGAATTGATGTCAGTGTTACTTGTAGTAAGCATACCGCTTTTTGCCATTTCTGTTCATTATGATAGCCGTACAACTATTGACAAGATCAGAAGTATGAAGTATAGCTAAAACAAAGAGACACATCCAAGTTAGACTTAAGTTTATAAAGGGTCTTGTGTCTGATTAGGTTATTGCTATAGAGTTCATTGGAACTCAGGATAATATAGCTGATCCGTTGACTAAGGAGCTTGAACATGCTGTAGTCATTAAGTCGAGTTGGGGATGGGACTGTTAGCCAAACATACTTCATCTAAAATGAGAACCCAATACACCTGAAAGGAGATCCCTCGAAGTGTATTCAATGTGGTAATAACAAGTCGTAAGGGTAAGCCGCATGTACCTTAACTATAGATTGATACTTATGTATCTGGAGTCTATTCCCTGTAAACCTTTAAGGTCCTATTACTGCAAGTATAGCAAGAGTTTATAAAACTCTGAATGGGGTCAAGTCTTTATGACGAGATGGTAACAGTACATCTCTGGAGATGTCAAGCTAAGCGAATTCTAATTGTTATGTCGCAATTAGAGGAGATGGTTATTCCTTGAAGCATTCGACGAACAGGATCGAGACATGATCATTAACGTCTCAAAGCCGTAGGTCATCACCACAGCCTTTAATATGTCGTCATCCATGGAGTATGGTTGCACCAAACGTATACAGATTCAAGGTGAAATATTTCATCTATATCTGGTGACTATCGAAGTAGGGGGCTTAGGAGGGATCAAACTCGAAAGGGTACCGACTCCGAAAAACATGTTATGATAGAATATGATATGCTTTTGTTATAGATTCGTGGGGGAACGTTAGAAAATGGAAACTTTTAGACCTTGTTTCAATAGGTTCTTGATAGAATTTCCTGAAACTAAGGACTGGAACTTGTTCTTTGCTATGAGAACTTAAAGTTTCATATTAGATCTAAGACATTTTCTTAGTGGAATCCATAAATATATTAAGACAAAGTTGCTTACTTGAAATGAGTTATATGTGGGTTTTGTCCCACATTGATTTTATAAAGAAAAGATAATGAGTTTATATCCCATCTTGTATTAGTTGTTTATAACTACTAAAATAAGAGGAATGCTTGTGTGGCATGGTGTTAGCGATAACTCTGTATATCTTTTTATTACAAACTTATTTGATTTATTTATATTGATTATTTAATTATTAACATTAAATATATTGAGGGGATTATTTTTTATAATCAAACTCTGAATATATTTTACAATATTAATATTATTTAATCTGAATAATATAAATAATAAATAAACAAAAACCTATTTCTGTTTTACTTATGTATATTTTTCAAGATCCACATCGAGTAAAATAGAAGAAGAGCAACTCTACATTTTGTTTTAGGCGTGCCTCTACCTTTTACCTCGCATACATAAAATATTTGAATAGATTTTCTAACGAATTGAGGTGATAGTGCTGATAAGCATCACCGGACTGTGACTGAGTTGCTTTGTGATGTTTTATCCTGGGAGATTCAGGCGCGGCTTCCCAACGCAGCAAGTGTGGTGATAGTTTCTTCAAGAACAATAGTGTTTTCTCAAAGACTCGGCGACTCAAGTATTTAATTTATTAAAGCGACTATAGAGCTAAGTTTTTCTTTCATTCTCTTTATTTATTGTTATTACTGATTATTATTTTATCTTGTCTTCGTGAATTGTTTCGTATTTGATTCACTTGCATGTTCTTGAATTTGTAATATAATATAAAATATAATTGACTTATTATTGCTCGTATATTTTTCAATACTACATGTGTAGGTTGTGGCCGTATATATAATAAGCCAAGTCAAATTGTTTACCTGTTTTTCGATACGAATAAAATAATATTGAGTAGATAGATAACATAGCAATAATAAGATAGGAAAATATGACTACTTAGAACAACTCCAACAATAACTTTATACAAGTTCCTTAGTCAATTTTTGAATAACTTGAACTCAAATGAACTTCAACAAGCTCCTTATCCCTTCTAAAAAGTTAGGAGTTTCATTTGCTTGCTCACTAGTAAGGAGGACATACTCCCTTCTAACTCATTTTATATTATTTTCTCCTCTTTTTAAATATTATGGGTGTTCGCGATGCAGTGTGGTGCAGTTTGAACTAAAACCGCAAACCAAACCGCATGTGCAGTTTGGCCAAATTTTCAAACTGCAACTGCACCGTGTAAATCTTAAACCGCCCAAACCACGCCGCGTTTTCGCGGTGCGGTGCGGTTTGTGCGATTTAAGCTTTTTGAGAAAATAATAAATAATTATTTATTAAAAGTTAAATTTGTATAAATATTTACAATACAAAACATTCATATTTAAAATAAATTTTATTAGAATATCATACAAACTATTATATTAACAAATAAGACAAATAGAATGAATCACTAAAAAAAATTAAAACACGAGTTTGAATGTATACTAACTTAATAAACTTAATATTGTTCTATGATAATAATGTATTTATTCTTAACATAATAGTTAAAGTTAAAAATGTAATTCATCTATTATCCTTTATCTATATAATAGCAGAACAGGGGGATAAAATTGGTGAGTAATTTTATTAATTGTGAAAAGACGGATTTGCCCATGTCTTTGTTATAGTTAAAAAAATGTTGCTGAGAGG
>PHNY01237744.1:0-17911 GCA_003724115.2 Anethum foeniculum
TATATATATATATATATATATATATATATATATATATATATATATTGATTGATTGTATTTTAAAGAACAGGAAGATACATGATATTTAGCAGCAGTTGATACAAATCTAGAAATATGGCATGGAAGGCTTGGATATGCTCACATGGACTTACTCAGCAAGCTGTCAAAAAAGGAGTTGGTTCAAGAATTGCCCAAATTGAAGTATGTCAAGATTGAAACTTGTTCTTGTCAATTAGAAAAGCAAATCAGGACTCCACACAAGGCAAAGAAAGTAGTATCAACTTCGAAACCCTTAGAGCTTTTGTATTTAGACATATTTGATCCAGAAGCTTATAAAACTTTGAAGGTAAGCGATATGCTTTTGTTATTGTTGATGATTATTCTAGATATAAATGGGTACTGTTTCTATCTACTAAAGATTGTGCTTTTAGTAAATTTGAGAAACTAATTAAGTTACTTGAGAACAAGTTGGAAACAAGACTTGTACTTATACGAAGTGATCATGGTGGAGAATTTCAAAAAGATTTTGTTTCTTATTGTGAATAAAGTGGTATATCACATGAGTTCTCAGCACGTCGTACACCATAGAAAAATGTTGTAGAGCATAAGAACAGATCTTTGCAGGAAACATCAAGGACTTTGCTTCAGGATAGCAAGCTGCGAAGAAGTTTTTGGCCAGTTGTTGTTAACACAACAAGCTATGTACTTATTAGAGTGCTTATCAGGCCTATTCTGAATAAAACTTCATATGAATTGCTGAGGAATAAGAAACCAAACATTGGTTACTTTAAAGTCTTTGGATCAAAGTGCTATGTACTCAAAACTATTGACCGGGATGGTAAATTCAATTCTAAATCTTATGAATATTTTTGGGATATTATAACAACTCGAGCTTATAGAGTTTATAATTTATCCAAACATATTGTTGAAGAGTCTATTGATGTTTCATTTCAAAAAACTACTCATGATTTGTCAAGTTTTGAGGAAGATGTTGCAGGTACAGGTGAATTCAATTCTAAATCTTATGAATATTTTTAGGGTATTCTTTAACAACTCGAGCTTATAGAGTTTATAATTCATCCAAACATATTGTTGAAGAGTCTATTGATGTTTCATTTCAAGAAACTACTCATGATTTTTCAAGTTTTGAGGAAGATGTTGCAGGTACAGGTACTGACAGCAAGCTGACAGATAAGAAATCTGAGACTCAGCAAGCTGACAAGTTAAAGGATGCAACTTCAGAGGAAAAACAGCCAGTTGAAACTTCTTCATCTGTTAATGAAACATTGGATGAATTGTCAAAGCTTACTGTGGAAGGTCCTAAAAGAAATAGATCGAATATGATGGTGAAGATTAATCACCTACTTCCAAGCGAATTCGAGTTAACGAGGAATAGAATAGTCAAGAATCATCCTCCTAGACTGATTATTGGTGACAAATTACAAGGTATCAAGACAAGGAAAGGTGTAGCAAACATTTATGCTCTTGCAGCCTTTCTAGCTAAAGAAGAACCAAAGATTGTCAAGGAAGCTCCTGAAGATGAAAACTAGATTATGGCAATGCAATAAGGACTCAATCAATTTGAAAGATGTGATGTTTAGGAACTTGTGGATCCACCTAAAGATGCTCTTATCATTGGTACTAAATGGGTGTTTGTAATAACCCAATTTTTTGACTATTATAAAAGTCTGCGATGAATAGTAACTATGTTGTTTTAACAAAAATTTTACAACCACACTATATATGAGTATGAAAATCAAGATTCCGAGTTCACGGTACGTCTTTATGATGGAAATGAGTGTATGTAAAAGTCGTTAGTTTTTACAAAAACCCATTATTTAAAATGGTCACATTTTGCGAGTTATCGAGTAAGGCAAGGATTATGCCACAAACGGGAGGATTATAAAATATTTATTCCATGAGAATACTCAAAGACAAGTACTAAAATAAGTAATGTTTTATGATACGAGAATGAAGCCACGTAACAGTTTCGAAGATTTAACGAACTTACGTTAAAGAATATAAGACAAATATTGTTGGTTAGTGTAAGATAAAGAAACCTATGCAAACTAACTTAGTTAAAAGCCAACCAAACAAGCTAACCACTTAAGTATCTAGTTAAGGATATACTTCCCTAAAACATGGAATCAAAAGGTAAATCATGTGGATCTTGACCTAAAATCAACCTAAGCTAGCATCAGTGTAACAGCCCGACTTTTCGAAGTATTAGTTCTAAATCAAAACTAAAATTAATCCAAAATTAATTACAAATGTTACTATTACAAAAGCGCAGCTAACGGAAGTCCAAAAGTCAATCTACTCAATGCTAAAGTCCTCAAACTCCAATGCTATCCAACTTGATCTTATACCGAAATTGAAATATTAAAAGAATGAGCGGAAAAGCCCAGCAAGCAACTACCGTCCAACGGTTCAAAATAATATTTTATCTTTTTTATAAACACAGTTTAGACATGTAACACATAACATCTATCATAAAGAATCACAAATATATTCGAATACAATTACCTGCTACAAATATGCATACAATATATTCTATAATTCACATATTCAAAATTCTTAATCAATCAATAAATCTTAAAATCATATCTTATTTCAAAATCACACTGTTCTAAATTACGGTCGCACTATGCCAGCGATACAGTTCTATAGTTCGATAATTCGATGATTCGATGGGGGCTAGTTTACGTCCCTCGTTAACACAAAGTCAACAAAACATGCGTAAAACTAGTTCTATATGCCACACTATCTAGTGACCGGATTCTGTGATTCGATGCATAATCTAAAAGTGAGGGATTATGAGAATAATTCTTATCTTATTAATCACATATTGATTAGATTCCATACTTACGATAATCAAAACAAATATTCGAGCACATTAATCAAAAAATATTAGATACATCACACAATAATACAGAGCAACGAATAGTCACTTGCTAAAAAATTAAGAACATGTAAGCAGACAATAGAGTATACGTACACAACGATACAGACCAACGGATAATTACTTACATTAATCACACAAACACATAATTGACATAAGAACACATATTCGATCCTTAATAACACATCAAAAATGACACATCTCAAATCTCAAACTTCTCCGCGATTCTAATTCTGCCCAGAACTGTATTTAGCCTTTTTGACCCTCTAAACGATGTTTTTTTTTTTGAAAAACACAAAACACCAAAGTAGTAGAGAACGAAAAGACCTTTCCGAAAAGTCCAGAATCAATGAATTCCGACTTATGATGAATTTACTAAGAACTTTACAAGATTGCTGATTTGTGTGCATAAAAGCCCTAATAATTTTGATAATAAAGATGAGCAAGGAGAATATGATGCGTTTATAACGATACAAAACCCTAACTGAGACCTACTAGTTATCCATATTTAAACCCGATCCAAATTTTAGGCCCAATCACTCACCCTTGGAAAAGAGGAAGCATTTCAATTATATAGAATTACATACACAAATATACATCAATTATGGCCATAATTTTCAAGGAAACAAGCCAAAACACTCCCCCCCCCCCTCCCCAAAGGAAGAAGCTCCATTAGGCCCTTTCAAGAAACAAAGGGTTTGGAAATTAAAATTTCCAATCTCTAAGTTAGATAAAATCCTCAAATTAATTCTTAAGTTCATCCACTACTAAACTAAGATAAGATAAATCTTTTATTCCATTCCCATGAGTTTTTAATAGGTAAATAAAATGTTAAAGATGATGATGAATAGTGGTGAATAGTGTCACTAAGTTTATACTTGTTATTTTTTGTTGTTTTAAGGATCTCTAAGGATAGATAAGGATCATCCAAGATCATACCTTCCAACCCTATCTCTCTCAAGCTCTAGGAAAGGTATAAAAGTTCTTAACTTACCAAGAAAGTTATAGATCCAATTTGTATGACATGTTTTAAGGCATGGTTGTCAATTTGGTCAAATCTTGATGGGTAACTTGATGTGTATGGATATTATGGACAAGGCTTGAGTTCTTGAGTTATACTTGATGTGTAGATTGTGATGTTAAAGTTTTGGTCGGTTAAGATTGGTTTGGATGTGGTTAAAAACATGGAAATCGTAAAAGTACGTCATTATAATGTCCGTTTAACATTAGCTTAACTGATGCAGAAAACCCGAGAGTATAACTTATGATTTTTGGAAATTTTTAACTTCGTAGTTTTAGATATTGTTGTATGGTTTGTTTAGGGGCTTGAATCGCTTGATTCCGATATACGATTTAGGAGATAAGTCCATTTTCGTAAACGTTGTTTCAATTACGTTGTACTAGCTTCCTGAGTATAATTGGACCTCTTAAAGATGTGATAAAATTATAAAATTTGGACAGTAGGTGACCTATATTGTAAGGAAGCCCTCGGTAAAATTTGAAATTAAGATGTCAGTTTTTCAACAATATCTAAAACTCCCAAGTTAAAAATGTCCAAAAATCATAAGTTATACTCTCAGCTTGAAAATCGAGAGGCGTTTCGGGAACGTTTTATAAAGTAATACGTAGCGATTTTAGAAACGTTATGAATAATTAATTTCAAATGAAAAATATCATTTTAAATATCTCTTTAATAATTACATATGATTTCATGAATAAACTATTTTATCAAATATTGTTAAATACAATTTAAATTATTGAATATTATTTTAAATATGCAATTAAGAGTTTACTATTAAATGTTTACGACTTTATGAAATCTATAGTATATATAATCCTGATTATGACTTCATAAGTCTAAAAGGTTAGAACCTAAATGAAACAACTCATGTTCACTAAACTTAGACACATAAACTTGAAGGGGTTTTAGCCAAAATGAAAGAACACACCCTCACTAAACCTGGACATATTCAAACTAGAAGGGTTTAAACCTAAATTAAACAACATACCCTCACTAAAACATAAACATGTCATGTTTAACCTAAATAAAACAACACATTTTTACTAAAACTAATTAAAACACATACATACAAATTAAAACAAATTAATTAGGTGGTAAAAAAAATTCACATGGTAAAAAGAATTGAGTAATCTATTTGATATTTTGAAACATAAATACCACATAAATATACATTCATTAACCTAACACATCAGGTGTTTTCAGTATAGTTTTTAACACATTTGTTTCACCTTCACTAAACCTAGACACATAAACTTTAAGGGCGTGTTTGGATTGGGGGTTGGGGAAGTAAGGGCTGGGTTGGGTTAGGTTAGTAAAGGCTGGGTTGGTAAGGGTTGCGCTTGGTTGAACCCTTATCCTATTTGGATGCAAGGATTTATAAAAAAGAGGTTCACTCTTACCTTATTTGGATGAAATGTTAGTTACCTAAAATTAGGTAGGAGAATTGTTTTCCTAAAACAAATTAACTTTATTTTAAAATATAGAGAGTCAAATTTTAGATTCATAAAAATATAAATATTAATTTATGAAACTAACAATACATCATTAGTTAAAAATATTAAATAAATAAAAAAATTCGAAACTAGAACTTTATTTTAATATGTAAGTTTATTAATTTAATTTTGAAAATTTATTAAATAATATTTAAATAATAAGATATAAATTATTTATGGATATATATAAACTTGATTTGCATGAATTTACTGTTTCTATACACTAATTTTATAATGTCTATAATGTTGATATTTTATTATAATATAATCTAATCTAATCATATAGTTTGTAAAATAAATAAAGAAAAGAAAATGTGATAAGTCATTGTCAGGTGTAACATACATATAATTGGTTAATCCCGGCTGACACCCCAAAATGGGGTGTTGAAGATGCTGCATCAATCCGCCAAAAAACAACCCCTGTCTAACCCTTTGAAACTCAACCCCTACTTGAGATTTCTTTTCCCAAACGCAGTTCCAAAAGTCCCAACCCACCCCAGCCCAACCCATCCCTCCCCAACCCCCAATCCAAATACACCCTAAGGGGTTTTAACCAAAATAGAAGAACACACCCTCACTAAACCTGGACACATTCAAACTTGAAGGGTTTAAACCTAAATCAAATAACATACCCTCAGTAAAATACAAACATGTCGGTTTAACCTAAATAAAACAAGATATTCTTACTAAAACTAATTAAAACACAAGTACACAAATTAAAACAAATAAATTAGGTGGTAAAAAAAATTTACATGGTAAAAACAATTGAGTAATCTATTTGATAGGTAAGTAAAATGTTAAAGATGATGATGAATAGTGATGAATAGTTTCACTAAGTTTATGCTTGTTATTTTTTGTTGTTTTAAGGATCTCTAAGGATAGATAATGATCATCCAAGATCATACCATCCAACCCAATCTATCTCAAGCTCTAGGAAAGGTATAAAAGTTCTTCAGTACCTTTTTTAATTAGGGTTTTACCAAGAAATTTATAGATCCAATTTATATGAAATGTATTAAGGCATGGTGTCAATTTGGTCAAATCTTGATGGGTAACTTGATGTGTATGGATATTACGGACAAGGCTTGAGTTCCTGAGTTATACTTGATGTAGAGATTGTGATATTAAAGTTTTGGTTGGTTAAGATTTGCTTGGATGTGGTTAAAAACATGGAAATCGTAAAAGTACGTCGTTATAATGTTCATTTAACATTAGCATAATTGATGCAGAAAACCCGAGAGTATAACTTTTGATCTTTGGACATTTTAACTTGGTAGTTTTAGATATTGTTGTGCATTTTTTAGGTGCTTGAATCGCTTGATTATGATATACGGTTTAGGAGTTAAGTCAATTTCGTAAACGTAGTTTCAATTATGTGGTACTGGATTCATGAGTATACTTAGGCCTCTTAAAGATGTGATAAAATTTTAAAATTTGGACAGTAGGTGACCTGTATAGTAAGGAATCCCTTAATAAAATTTGAACTTAAGATGTTAATTTTTCAAGTTTATAAAAATCGGGAGCCGAGATTGCATGAGTGGAAAATTCTTTAAGTAATCGTTTCGGAAAGCAACTTCCAGAAAACGACTTAGTGAATTAGGCTCCAAGGTTGAAAATTGAAACATGTTTTAATAAGGGAGGTTAAATAACTCCTCTAGTATGTAAAGAGGATAAAGTGAATTTAGCGAATCGTTGGTAAGTTTGTATAATTGCGTAAAGTAGCTAAGGGCCGTAAGTTAAAAATGAGAACTAATATATCGTTTATGCTTATGTTATAGATTACAGATCAACCTTCGCACACCATCCACTTCGAGACTTCCAGGAAAGTTTCCAACCCATACTTTTAAGTATTTTTGTGCTGTGAATGTTTTTAATATTCCTTTGTATGCATGTTATCGTATTTCAATAATTTTGCGATTTTGGGATATCGTAAAGTACAATACATTGGTGATATCGGTATAAATAATATACCGGATTTAAATAATAAATGCCAACAGTGTAGCATGACGCGATATATTTTTCATAGACTGGAATTCGGTCATTAGAAATAGTTGAAAATCCAGAGGCGTTTTAGGAACATTTTATTAAGTAATACGTAACGATTTTAGAAACGTTATGAATAATTAATTTCGAATGACAAATATCATTTTAAATATCTCTTTAATAATTACATATGATTTTACGAATAAACTATTTTATTAAATATTTTTAAATACAATTTAAATTATTGAATATTATTTCAAATATGCAATTAAGAGTTTACTATTAAATGTTTACGACTTTGTGGGATCTATACTATATATAATCCTGAAGCCTGATTATGACGTCATAAGTCTAAAAGGTTAGAACCTAAATGAAACAACTCACCTTTACTAAACCTAGACACATAAACTTGAAGGGTTTTGACCAAAATGAAAGAACACACCCCCACTAAACCTGGACACATTCAAACTTGAATGGTTTAAACCTAAATCAAACAACATACTCTCATTAAAACACAAACATGTCATGTAACCTAAATAAAACAACACAATCTTACTAAAACTAATTAAAAAATATACATACAAATTAAAACAAATTAATGAGGTGGTAAAAACAATGTAGTAATCTATTTGATACCGCATGAGAAGGTATCATGAGTACCGAAGGACATGTGAAGTATACGATAATCCCGGGAGTATGGGAAGCATTAAAGGCCCGAATGCGGCCAGGGTGATGACTGGGAGTAAGGGAGTCGTCCTTCTACTAGTAGAAAAGAAAAAGGTACTGATTACTGGTGTGCGACTGATCATCGCACATTGGGGGCTCCGGAAAATGTCCTATTATTATATTTCCGGTTGTAATTGTTCTGAAATACTATAACTTAAGCCTTGGCATTTGGTTATCGATAGTATTGACAAAACGAATTGAAGTTATAATTTCTTAAGTAATCTAAAAAGGGTATTACTCTACTGAAATTATATTCTTCAATACAATAAAGTATAGAATTATTACATCGTTTAACAGTCATTTCATACTATTATAATTATTGTTGAGTATTATATCTCTTAACAATGTAAAAAAATCATATCATTCTATAACATTCTAATTCCAGCATTATCCTAATTTATCTCCAACACCCTCTCTTAAACTCATGATATTCAAATCGAGAGTTTGCCAAAATAAAAAAAAAAAACAGAACTGTCCGCTTCAATCAACCACTTAATTCAGTTTTCTCGTTCTGGTCAGATCTCCATCCTCGTATTCGTCATCTTTCATCATCTTTGTTCTTATCGCCATACCTATCACGATTATTCCAAAAATCTATATTTTTATTGTCATTGGTTTCGCACAGTCTATTTAAAAAAATCAATTATCGTCGTCATTGATCAGTACCATTGTCTTTCATATTTATCGTCTCCAATCGAGAAATGATCATGGGTCGTCATCATTGCTTCCATTCAAGAAATAGTTATCATACGTCGTTGTCTTTTTTCTTCTCTTTTTTTTCCTCTCATACCACGAACTCTCGTAATATTTTTTTGGCCTCGCACCTACTAACTCTACCAGGTTTAATTTTTCTCACACTCGCAAACTCTTGCGAGGATAACCTAGGCTCTCGATACCATGATAAATATGCTCTGAAGGTTATGTTTTTCTCATTCATAATAATTTAATATATATATTACAAAACTTGGTCAACGAGTACTATATCTCTTAACAATAAAATTAAATCATACCATATTCTAATTTCAGCATTATCCTAATCTATCTCCAACATTTTTTCTTCTCATTTTCCAATTTCTTATTTTCCTGTTATTTGATTTGCAAGCAAAATGTATGTAATTTGGTTATATTTGCTTTGTACTAATTCTTCATGTGGGTCGATGTGTGTAAGCACAAAGAATGGGTATAAACATGTATTTGGAAATGATATAAAAGCTATACATGTTATGTTAGTGTATTGTGGTTTATATATATATTATATATATATTATATACAAATTAATTAATTTTTATTTTAAATTTCTAGAAAACATATTACCATAATTTCAGATCAATTAGTATTAATTTAATTTATTAATATTTAACTTTTATTAAAAAATTGTTTAAAATCATAATTTATTATTTTTAAATATATAGTTAACCATTATAACTAACCCCTTGGAGCACAATTGTAGATGCTCTTAAAAACTTAGAAGCTATATCTATTGAAACTGTTATAAATTAAAATGTAAAAAATGTTTCAAACGATGTAGGAAATTATCATAATTTTATAAGTTGAAGTAGAAATTCACAAAAAGCCCATATCGGGCTTTATCCGGACTTTATAAAACCCAATTTTGTAAAAAATGGAATCAGGCTGGCTTCTTGCTAAAATATGAGGTCCGTTTTAGGCCAGCTGGCAGGATTGGGCCGAATCAGATTTTAATCTGTTCCTTTTTATCTATATATTCAATATTAGTTAATATTTTGTGGCTCGATTTGTGAGTAGTTTATGTGCCGAATGAAATAATATATCGAACTATGAGAGAGTAGTTTAGATACCGAAATAAGTAATATTTTATAATATTACATTTAACAATTCTCATTTATTAACATAGAACTCTAACGATTGTTATACTTTAACAAATCGACAAACCAACTAAATATATCCTAATTGTTTCTAATTGTATTATATAATTTTTACAAATTTATTAAAAATATTGTATCTTTTTAAATTTTACATAAAAATTTTGGATTTTTATCTGGGCTTTTTGAAAAGCGCAGGCTTTTATTTGGGCCAAATCGCGCTTTTAGCCCAATTTTTTTAATCCGAGCTAAAAGTCCTGATTTGTTAGATTTCAGGCCGCGCCGGATTTTCAAGAAAAAAACAGCCATTTTTCGAGGTTTTTTCCGAATATAGTCGGATGGATTTTGGGTTTTGGATTTTTTAAACATCTCTAAGCTTAATTAATTACGGTTTTTCTATTATGCGCTCATAGACACACAATAAGTACGAAAACTTATAAATTTAATTCATTTTGATTGGTTGTTTTTTTATAATAATAGTGAACCCCATGCATTCACAAAAACAACACCAACTAAAATAACCCAAAATTATAATTTTCCACATTTATTATATGCCCATCGACCCACAACAAAAAAAACCAATTAATTATATACTCCCTCCATCTCTTTCCCTCCTCTCTTTCCTTGTAACGCTTGACTTTTTTGGATGCATCTACTTAAATGTTTTTTATTTTTTTTAATTGAAACAATATTATAAAATTTTTATTTAAAAAATTAATTTTAGATAAATGGCAAAGCACTGTTAAAATGAAGGAAACAGATTATAAATTTTGATAAGTTAAATATGGAAAAGGTAACATTATACAACACATGTTTTAAGGGTTTAAAAATACAATCTTAGAAATTATTTTAAAGAAAAATAGTAAAAACCCCACTTAGGTAAAACTACCTAGAGCTGTTAGCGAACCGAGCTGTTCGCGAACAAGCTCGAACTCGGCTCGTTAAGGGCTCGGTTCAGCTCGGTTCGTTAAGGGCTCGAGCTCGAGCTTGAACACAAAAAAATGTTCGTTAAGAAAACAATCTAAAGCCGAGCTTTTGGCATGTTCGGCTCGAGCTCGGCTCAAGATCGGCTCGGCTCAGTTCGCCTCGAGCTCGGCTCGGATCGGCTTGAAAAAAAATTAAAAAATTATGATTTTATATTTTTACTTATTACGAATATTTTTCTGATTTTTAAAAAATATGTTTAAACGATCCAACCGTATGGATGTCAAGATATATATATATATATATATATATATATATATTCTAGTGATATGACAAAAAATTCAGGAAAAAAAATTTAATTATTTTGGTTTGACATTTTAATAGTCAACTAGTTATTTGACTAGTACTTCTAACAAGTGTTTAGTCTGGATTAGTGTTTCAATTTTAAAAAAAAAAAAAATTCTCAACGATCCAACCGTACGGATGTCAAGATATATATATATTTTTAGTGATATGACAAAAATTTAGAAAAAAATAAATTAATTTAATTTGATATTTTAATAGCCAACTAGTGATTTGACTAGTACTTCTAACTAACTAGTGTTTAGTCACGGATTGGTGTTTCGATTTTTAAGAAAATATTTCTCAATGATTCAACCGTATGGATGTCAAGATATATATAATTTAGTGATATGACAAAATATTCAGAAAAAAATAAATTAATTTGGTTTGATATTTTAATACTCAACTAGTTATTTGACTAGTACTTCTAACTAGTGTTTAGTCCCGGATTGGTGTTTCGATTTTTTAAAATATATTTCTCAATGATCCAACCGTATGGATGTCAAGATATATATATTTTAGTTATATGACAAAAATTTCAGAAAAAAATTAAATTAATTTGGTTTGATATTTTAATAGTTAACTGGTGATTTGACTAGTACTTCTGACTAGTGTTTAGTCCCGAATTGGTGTTTCGATTTTTTAAAAAATAATTCTCAATGATCCAACCGTACGGATGTCAAGATATATATATATATATTTTAGTGATATGACAAAAATTTTAGAAAAAAATAAATTAATTTGGTTTGATATTTTAATAGTCAACTGGTGATTTGACTAGTACTTCAAACTAGTGTTTAGTCTCGGATTGGTGTTTCGATTTTTTTAAAAATATTTTTCAACAATCCAACCGCACGGATGTCAATATATATATATATATTTTAGTGATATTGCAAAAATTTCAGGAAAAAATAAATCAATTTGGTTTGATATTTTAATTATGAACTAGTGATTTGACTAGTACTTCTAACTAGGGTTTAGTCCCAGATTGATTTTTCGATTTTTTAAAAAATATTTCTCAACGATCCAACCATATGGATGTCAAGATATGTATATTTTAGTGATATGACAAAAATTTCAGAAGAAAGTAAATTAAGTTGGTTTGATATTTTCATAGTCAAATAGTGATTTGACTAGTAATTCTAATTAGTGTTTAGTCCCGGATTGGTGTTTCGATTTTTTAAAAAATATTTTTTCGTGATCCAACCATACGGATGTTAGATATACATATTTTAGTGATATGACAAGATTTTCAAAAAAAAAAAAATTCATTGGGTTTGTTATTTTAACGGTCAACTAGTGTTTTAACCAGAATTTTTATTTCAGCTCGGCTCGACTCGGCTCGTTTGGTTCGATAAAAATCGTGTTCGGCTTGGTTCGGCTCGGCTCGTTTTTGTTCGATAAAAGCTCGTGTGCGACTCGTTTATTAACGAGCTCGAGCTCGAACACGAAATTTGTTCGTTAAGAATGCTCGGCTCGGCTCGGTTCGTCAGAAAAAAAAAAAACCTCGGCTCGATTCGGTCAAAACTCGGCTCGACTCGGTTCGTGAACAGCTCTAAAACTAACCTTGTAAAGTCAAATGTTTTTCTTGGCTCCCAAGTGAACAGTAGCATATGAAAATAATATCAACGTAACACCAACCAACGCATGCACTATAAAGCTTTAAAGGGGTCCTTGCTATTTGCATTATACTAGTAAAAGAAAAATTTAAGACAAAAGTTATGAATTCACCAGCAAGAGCAGCAGAGAAGCAGGCTCATGTAGTTTGCATACCCTGTCCAGTTCAAAGCCATATGAAGGCAATGCTGAAAATGGCAAAACTCCTCCACACCAAAGGCGCTTTCATTACATTCATAAATACAGAGTTCAATCACAAACGTTTTCTTAAATCAGGACTTCAATCTTTTGAAAGCCTTCCTGGTTTCAGATTCGAAACCATCCCTGATGGCCTTCCTCCGTCTGATGCTGATGCCACTCAAGACATACCTGCACTTTGTCGTTCCATCATAGAAAACAACATGTTGCCTCCATTTCAGAACCTCCTGACTAAGCTCAACGCTGAAATTCATCCTGTCACTTCCATTCTCTCTGATGGTTTTATGCCATTTACAGCTGATGCTGCACATTTACTAGGAATTCCTATCGTTTTGCTTTGGACAATTGCTGCTTGTGCATTTATGGGATTTTATCAGTTCAAGAATGCCCTTGATAGAGGTCTTGTACCATTAAAAGGTAAAAGTTTTAATCAAAGATCCAACACTACAATAATTGCATTAGTATGTAAATGTAATAATTATATTGTATTGGTATACATTATATAACTATATTTGGTTCATCATGATGCAGATGAGAGCTGTCTCACCAATGGCTACTTGGATACCATAATAGACTGGATCCCAGGAATGCGAGATATTCGTTTGAGGGATATGCCTAGTCAGATCAGAATCACGGATTCAAATGATTTTCTATTCAACTTCTTTGTGGAATGTACTCAGAGAGCGAGGAATGGTACAGCGCTTGTACTTCATACCTTTGATGATTTGGAACAAGAACTTGTGAACGTCATCTCATCTATGTTTACGAGTACTGTATACACAATAGGCCCTCAACAGATGCTTCTCAACAAAATACCACTAGATCAGAAAGAGAATCTGAAGAGCATAGGTTATAGTCTTTGGAAAGAGGATAACGCATGTCTTAAATGGCTGGACTCCAAAGAAGCTGGTTCTGTAGTTTATGTGAACTTTGGAAGCATAACAGTCATGTCTGCAGAGCAGCTTATGGAGTTTGGTTGGGGGCTAGCTAATAGCAACTTCAGCTTCTTATGGATAATTAGGCCTGATTTAATTGTGGGTGAATCCGCCAATTCTCTGGGAGTTGAATTTATTGATGCCATCAAGAACAGAGGCTTTATTTCAAGTTGGTGTCCACAAGAGGATGTCCTGAATCACGTATCAGTGGGAGGGTTCTTGACACATGGAGGGTGGAACTCAATCGTGGAGAGCCTATCTGCCGGAGTGCCAATGCTCTGTTGGGCATTCTTTGCAGATCAAACAATAAACTGCAAGTTCATGTGTGACAAATGGGAGTGTGGATTGGAGATTCCTAATAATGCGATGAGAGACGATGTAGAGAAGCTTGTTAGACTATTGATGGATGGAGTAGAGGGTAAGAAAATGAGAAACAAGGCTATGGAGTGGAAGAAATTGGCAGAGAAGGCCTGTGGACCAAATGGTTCATCTTCTCTTAATTTGGATAAACTGGTTCATCTTTTGAAGAACTAGAATACACAACATTTATCTATATATTGTCTAGCTTGCATGTTCCTTAAATTTGGTTTGCTCCTAGCATATATGAGACTCGCCTCTTATTTCTAAGTATGCTTACTCTGCTATTGTCCACTGTTACAATATTTTGTCAAAGGTCCTTATTAAAACGAATATTTCTAAGGTTGTTATGATTATAGATAATTTCAGTAGTTTCAAATATTCTGTGTATTGAAACTTTAAGGATCAACTTGAATGAAGTCCGACACAGAATTCTGTCTATACTAATGTTTAACTCTACCATATTCAGTTACTTCATGAACTCAACAAACCAATTAAGAACCTAGAAGTCACAACACAAGCCATGTGAGCAGTTGTGATCTGCTCCAACTTCTAGAAAGTTTTTATGAATCTTAATGATGACTCCGTCATATAAAATTAAATGTATAACTTCCGTTGTTGGTATAACTGGGAATTCTTATAGCGAAACTTGCAGGATCATTTTTGGCCCTTTGAAATTATTAACCTATGAATTTCTCGATATTTATAAATGCAAGCTAAAGAACTAAATGTCTTTCGAGTCCATACTGATAAGGTACAACATTAGCTTCAAATATGGTGTTAATATTTTGTTAAAGAAAGAAAAACAAAATATTTTTGAGCATTACCAACTGGCCCTGTCAAGATGCTAAGTTGGACTTTCAAAACTCTGAATTTTGGACTTTTGATAAAAATCCTAACACCACACAAGTTTGAGTGATTTGAAATCATTTTGAACCATATATGATGCAATTTGGTGTAGAAGAATGTTTGAACCATGTCACTATTTGTGATCTTTCTTTTTCAATATTTGTGATTGTAGTTTTGTAAGTCTTCAAAATATGTGTTTGTACACAATAAAATTCTCATACTAAGTCTCTAAAATTTGTGTTTGAGCACATCTTAAAATTTCTCATACTAATAGAAGTAAGAATAACTCATCGCTTATTACCCCCTCAATAACGAGGAATGTAGGATAGTCCAACAATATTAAATAAAAAAAAAAAAAAAAACTACTTGGCTATACTGAAATAGAACCGAGAGAGTATCAACATTACTGTCATTGTCCATTAACCTAAAAAATCTACATCATCTTGCAATGACTTGCAACTTGCAAGTGAACACTCTCCACACGAAACGTAAATTGTTTGTGATGCTCCTGGTTTTCTACGCCACAAATCATTTTTGAACTGGTACCATTGGCACTTAAACAGCGAAACAAGCGACCGAAGGAACGTAGCAATGTTTATATATACTATCTTATCATTATATATTTGATTTTCTAAAATGTATATGTTATTAGTGTATGAACATCGAATACGATTTTCGTTCATTCAGATTTTCAGCAGCTTACAATTCATATTTGTAACCACTTTGCATAAGTCATTGAATAGAGAAAACTTGCCATTAGGCTGGCAAACTCTGCAGAAAAACTTGTTAAGCTAATGGTTTATTTAAGTACATTAAAGCTAGATAAAAAGAAAAGCATCGGTTTAAGTAATGACTAATGAAAGTCTCTGAAGCATTAGTTTTATATGGGCAATCTAGTGCTAAATAGTTTGAGTCCTAGCAACCTATCGATATCTGTTGCTCGTAGCCAACATTAAACAGTGTTGACGATATGACATTTGAGCTTGAAATTGGGCTTAAGCTTATATTTGAATTATTGTTCCAGAGAAACATAAGAAAGGGGGTATGGATTTATCGTCAAGAGTAGCCGAGAAGCAGGCTCATGTAGTTTGCATACCTTACCCAGCTCAAAGCCATATAAAGGGAATGCTGAAGATGGCAAAACTCCTTCACAGCAGAGGCATTTTTATTACATTTATCAATACAGAATTCAATCACAAACGATTCCTAAAATCAAAAGGCCTGCGATCTCTTGATGGGCTACCCAGTTTCAGATTTGAAACCATCCCTGATGGCCTCCCTCTGTCTCATGCTGACGCCACCCAGGACATTCCTGCACTTAATCATTCCATTAAAGAAAACAACATGTTGCCTCCATTTCAGAGCCTGCTCGAAAAGCTCAATGCTGAAACCCATCCTCTCCGATGGCTTCATGCCATTCACCGCTGATGCTGCACATTCACTCGGGATTCCTATTGTTTTGCTTTGGACAATTGCTGCTTGTGGACTCATGGGATTTTATCAGTTCAAAAATGTTCTTGAAAGAGGTCTTATACCATTTAAAGGTAAGATTTTCCAATTTAATGTCAAACTGTTAGCTAGTCTGATATTAGATATTAGTCACGTGTGCTGCACATGAGCTGGTGGCAAGCAAGTGACAAGCGGTTATAACAGAATTTGGGAATCTACTGTCTAGTGTGATAATCATTTTTTTCTACTCTTGTTAAAAGAACTTCATCTTCTTCATTGTGTTTAGTAGTTAATATGTTCAGTGTATTCAGCGTGTGCTCATGATGATTTCTTCATTATTAAACTTTAGTGATGTGCAAATACTATCAAGTTGTTCTTCAATATGAATCGTCATTGTCATTTATAAGTCTGCAATCTACAAGCTCACTTTGTAAAATGGTATCAGAGCTGCGTGAATCCTGTTTCGTATCGTCATTGTTCATGTTCGTCATTTCGCCATTGTTGTGAAGCTTTTGTGAAGATTTCTGATTCAATTCTGTTTCGTATCGTCATTGTTCATGTTCGTTGTTTCACCATTGTTGTAAAACTTTTGTAAGTCTTTATTCATCTATACTTACAGATCTGCTTATACATTGAGTGAAATAGCTGTATATCAATTGTTTCGTGCTTGAACTATATCTACAATGGCATCTACAATGGCATCATATTCCTCTGCTACTGTTGGATCTACTACTGTATCTACTACATTTGATTGTCATCATCCTACTATCTTCACCCTTCTGATAGTCCTGGGATGCAGATTACAACTGTTGTTTTAGATGAACATAATTACAATCAGTGGTGTCGTTCTTTAGAAATAGCATTATCATCAAAATTGAAGTTAGGTTTTGTTGATGGATCATATGTGAAGCCAATTGCAACATCACCGTTACTGATTCACTGGTTACGATGTAATAATATGGTGACTTCATGGATTCTGAATTCAGTATCTACAGAGATTCGTAATAGCATTGTGTATATTCAGTCTACTAGAGAGATATGGCTTGATTTGGAGGTGCGATTTGTACAAAGCAATGTACCTAAGTTGTTTAATCTTAGAAAGGATATTTCTCATCTTACTCAAGGCACACTTTCTGTATCAGCCTATTTCACAAAATTTCGTACTCTTCATGATGAGCTTGAGTGTTTAGTAACTAAGCCTAGGTGTACATGTACTCTATGCACATGTTCTGTGAATGCTAAGTTGCACGAGGCTGATCAAAATATTCAATTGA
>PHNY01237872.1:1310-12985 GCA_003724115.2 Anethum foeniculum
TAATGGATTCAATTCATTCATTCATCTTCCTCAGCTGCCAACTGCATTTTACAGAGCTCCATTAAAGAGAATTATTCAAAAACTTGTAATTGTATTGTTATGTTGTTGAATTCTTTGTAGCTAATCATTCATTGATTAGAGTGTAGCAAACTCAAGGTTTATATTAATTAAACGATATATTCCTTGACTTGTTTGTGTTTATTTCGATTACGTAACTAAAACGAAGAACTGAAAAGAAATCGAAATAATTGTGAGTATTGTATTCAACCCCCCCTTCTAAAATACTTTGGGACCTAACAACATGGTGTTCATCGATTTGGAAAAAGCTTATGATACTGTACCATGTTGTGTCATTTGGAAGCGTTTGAACACTAAAGGGGTGCCATGGCTATACTTGGGCAATACATGTAAAGCATAAATGTAATGTAATATATAATAGAAAGATCATAACTCAACATAGGATAAGAATTAGGAACATAAAATTAATTATGAAGCACGGGAATCATAAAGATCAAATATAGGAAAAATACAAAGAATCAAAACACTGAATTGAAGCTTGAATTCTGTTGAAGAATCATGGACATAAGTTCATTCATATGTTCATGCCTCTATGAAGAATAATATGTAAGAAGAATGAAGTATTATAGATTACAGGATTTCAGAGGATTGAAGCAAATGAAGCAGCTGAAAGGGCAAATCAACTTAAGGACCATAAAGATATTGATACTTGATTTTCTGTGTTAGTCATCTATGAACACCAGTGCACTAGGTGTCAACACTTCAAGAAAAGAAATATTGATCTATCAAAAGCAACAAGTTGAAGACAGAAAGCTAAGTCCCTATCGCCTCTTGGCTTCAGGAACAAGTACTTTTCATCTCCAAGACTTAAATCTTGGCTTCTGTCGCCTCTTGGATGCTATAGGAAAGGCTCAAGTCGCCTCTTGGATTTCCAGATGGTTCATGTCGCCTCTTAAGTCCAAGATAGCAATGACTTGTCACCTCTTAATTCCTGTCGCCTCCAAAGACTTAGCGAATTGTCATTGGGAAGCATTCTACATATGGCTAAGGTTTTGCCACTTATAAAGTGAAACTCAAGTCTACACAAAACCAACAAAATGAAATTCATTTTCATTCATTCATCTTCTTCAGCTACCAACCACATTTATGAGAGCTCCATTGAAGGCTATATTCATTTTAAGAAGCTTGTAATTGTACTGTTATGTTGTCAAATTTATTGTAGCTAATCAATCTTGATTAGAGTGTAGCAAACTCAAGGTTTATATTAATAAAACGATATATTCCTCGAACTTGTTTGTGTTTGATTCGATTCCGTATTTTAACGAACAACATCTAAAAAAATTGAATTATTTGTGAGTATTGTATTCAACCCCCCCTTCTACAATACTTTGGGACCTAACAATACAAGGGATGTATTTTCAAGTGCTGACGTGTGTTAGGACCCTGTTGGTGATACGCATTATTTCTCAGTGGAAATGGGACTTCACCAAGGATCATCCTCAAGTCCATTTCTTTTTGCAGTAATAATGGATGTACTAACTAGGATAATCCAAGATAATGTACCATGGTGTATGTTATTTGCGGATGATATAGTTATAATTGATGAGACAAGGATTGCAATCAATGCGACTTTAGAGCATTGGAGAGTTACATTGGAGACGAGTGAATTGCATGTTAGTTGTTCTAAGACTGAATATTTATGGTGTGACTTTAGTAATGAACCTAATGAGGAGGGAATAGATGTTCGAATTAGTGACCTGTTACTATCTCCCAAAGATAATTTCAGGTACTTGGTTTTATTATTCAAAAAGAAGGAGATATAGATGCTCATGTTACTCATTGTATCAAATCAGGATGGCTAAAGTGGAGGGCGGCTACTTGAGTATTGTGTGATAGGAAGATTCCTTCGAAATTAAAGGGAAAATTTTATAAGGTGTCGATTAGACCAGCTTTGTTTTATTGGTCGGAGTGTTGGACAATAAAAAAGACCCAAGAGTATAGATTAGCGGTAGCGGAAATGCGGATGTTAAGGTGGATTTGTGGACGTACAATGTTGGATAGAATGTCAATTGGTTTTTTCAGAATCAATTACAAGTTGCGTCTATTTCAGAAAAAGTGAGATAGAGTCGATTGCATTGGTTTGGCCATGTTCGGAGAAGACGGGTATCCGTCCAGTACAAAGAGTGGAGGATTTAGTTATAGCAGGTCAGAGAAGGAAAAGGAGGCCAAGCCGGACCTGGGCTGAATTACTCACGATGGATTTACAGGCCTCAAACCTTAGAGATAATATGCTATTAGATTGGAGATCTTGGCGTCATCGGATTAGAGTGGTGGATTAGTTTAAGTGTTTGATGAATGTCGAATTTATAAGGTTGTGTATTTTATTTTATTCTATATTATGTGTTTTGGACAGATAATTTGGTGAAACATCATGTTTTCGGAGAGATCTTTAAAAAAAGGTTTGAGGCATCAAAAGGGTGCAATATGGGGAATAGAAGTGACTATTTACACACACAAGCCAAGGATCTTTATGGAAATAGCCTCTTAATTATTTTGAGTGAGGGTAAGGCTGCGTACATCATACCCTCCCTAGACACTACTTTATGCGGTATATACTTGGTATGTTTGGTTGGTTGGTTAGTCATATTTAGCCTTGTTATAAATTCTACTATATTTAGTCAAAATTAGTGGTCTTCACTTTAGCAACCCCATTTCGCCATGTCCCCATTTCCGTTTTCTTTCATGTAGCGTTCATCTTTCCTCCTTTAACCATTTTCTCTCATTTTTTCATCATTTTTCACTCATGTGGTCATCCTTTATGTTTAAGTGAGTGTAATTTTTAGTTCTTCATTTATTTTTATGTTCAACAATTTTATATATGGTTGTTCATATTTTGATTAATATAATTTATTATGTGTTTATGTATGAATTGTTTGTGTAACTCGAATTTTTTCATGAAATAACTTGATTGTTGTTTACTAACATTACTAGTAGTATGGTAATTAATCAAATATGTTGATCAAATCTGAGATATTATTAATTGTTAACAATTACATTGATAATTTAATTTTATATGTATAACAATGCATTCACCTAATATCACTTTCTACACATTTGTAGATGGTATCCGATCATAGTTGGATTGGTAGTAACTAATATAATGAGGAAAAATACTAAAAGAAATAATATAAAGTTGGTGTAGATAATTACATTAAATTTTCTATGGAACATCTTGAAGAAAAAGAATGGTGTTATAAGATGTCCGTGTAAAAATTGTGAAAATAAGTACTCTGAGAATCCTAGTACCAAGAAAATTAATTTGCATCAACATGGTATCATGCAATGATATACTATATGGGATTGTCATGGTGAGAAAGATATGTCACCGTTCGAGGTCGGAACGAGTTGTACTAACACCGGCTGCAGTGACGATGATATGTATGATGCACATGATGATAATTTTGAGGATTATGAGAATTTGAAGAAGAAACGAACGAAACAAAAAAGATTATACAAGATGGTGAATCCAATTTATCTAAATAATGCCAACTTTACAATATTGTAGTTTGTAATAAAGCTATTTCAATAGAAAAACAAGCAAAAATGCACTGACAATGGATTTGATGACTTTATTGACCTCATTGGATTAGTACTACCTAATGATTATAATTTTTTTGATAAATACTACACCATGCGGAAGATGATTAAAAGATTGAAGTATGAAAAGATTGATACTTGCGAGAATGATTGCATGTAATTTTACATTGACCCTAGCGACAATACACATTATGATATATGCAACGGAGACCGATACAAAGTGCAAAATTTTCCTAAAAATAGAAGATCCCTCAAAAATCTTGCATTACTTTCCTTTTACCATGAGATTGCAGCATTTGTTTAGAACCGAGAAGACTATAAAGTGTATGAGATGGCACCACGATAGAATTTTAGTTAAATGTAATTAAGTCACCCACGAGATGAGATGAATGGAAAAAACTTAATCGAATATTTCTATGATTTTCAAAAGAGAGTCGGAATGTTGGTTTCATACTCTATATTGATGCATTTGACCCTTTTCATAATAAACGCATTAACGAGTATACTGTATGGTATGTGGTGGTTGTTGTGTACAACCTCCTCACCATCTATGTGTACCAAGGTACATACATGTTCATATCTCTTTTATTCCTGGGTTAATGGATCTGACGAAAAGACTTATATGTTTATCTTAGGCCTTTAGTTGAATAATTAAAATTATTTTGGCATAATAGGGTGAAAACATATGATATTTTCTCACGTACAAATTCTATGATGAAGGGATCATTTTTTTGAATAATTATTGAATTTCTTGCACTTTTAATGCTTAGTGCGTGGTCCATTAAGTGTAAGTAGTCATGTCGAGTTTGAATGGGAGAGGTAAAAGGTAAACAACTCAAACATGGTGGGGAAATAATTTCTTCTGGCATTACTTAGTATTTTTTGGAGCCATATGATCCCTTAAGAAGGATTAAAGATTTGGAAGTGTTGAGACACGTTTGTTTGTGCTACACATTCACGGTTCCAGGAAAAGGTCATGTGTGAGCTGATACAGATTCCCCCTCTAAAACAGTCATCAAAGAGAAAACCAAAAAATTATGAGGTGACACATAGTTGGACTCATATTACTCTATTGTTTGAGCTTCACACTCAGTCTTTGTCACAATATTGATATTATGCAAACTCAAAAGAATGACTTTCATAATATTTTCTATACAATTCCTGATGATCGGAAGAAGTGCAATGATAACACAAAATAAAGAACAGATTGTGAAGAAACGTGTATAGCGTGAGTTATGAATTTGTGGTGATGACACAAAACTACAAGTACAATACGTACTTTTGAGGAAACAAATTCATAATATGTCTAGGTTTATGAATTGGGCAAAAAATTACATTTGTAGCATATGAAATCAGGTGACTGCTTCCTAAAGTTTGTCGTGACCTAATTCCAAAGCATGGAGCCGATCCTATCATGGAATTGAACAATTTCTTTTAATATCTACGCTCGTTAATCTAAAGTGCATAGATTTGTAAAAATTGGTGAAAGATATAGTAGGAATATTGTCCAGACTTGAAACCGTCTTTACTCCTGATTTTTTTGATCCAATGAACGATTTTCTACTAGATCTAACGACTGACTGTAAGTTCGGTGGAGCAGCTAATTGGTGTTAGATGTATTTTATTGATAGATACTTGCACAACTTGAAATTGGAAGTCTCTAGCGGAGGGTTCAATGGCACAATGCTGGTTGAGAAGGAATGTGTACACTTTTACACGTATCTTGATTCAAGAATTGAAATAATGCATAACCAATTATGTTAAAATGATGCCCCTCAAAGGTTCCCAGACTATGTTCTTATTAATAACCATAATGATGCAAAATAGGAACAATTTCAAAAAGAATAATCTAGAGATTGGTTCAAAAGAAGGGTATGCATTTTATTTTATACATAAACTTGCATGTCTACAAATTTTGGATATATTATGGTTCTCACATATTGTTTATTTCAGGTACAAGATGATGAAGTGCTCAAGAAGAAATATATAGATCTAATATGAGGTTCGATGTTTAAAGTGAAGTCTTATAAAACAGCAAGTGTAATGGTTACAAGAGTTTGATTGCGTAAATGAAAATGATCTCACTTAAGAAAATTGCGGTATAGTTTTAGACGTGAGGAATATACTTTTTTTTCTTGATATCGAAGTTGTATTATTTCCTTACTATTTATTTCCAAATTTAATACATTTATAATTGTAAGGACTTCTTATGGAGAAAGTTATGGAAACTATTATAGAAGAATATAATTTTTTTAAAACTCTTTTACCATACTGGACATCATTTTATCATCTTCAAATATCATTGCTTTGATTACACGACACATGTCATAGTAGATGAACACCGGATGACTATCGTGGATGTCAAATCAAAACTAACTACCGTAGACGTGTTTATGTTCGCTAGACAAGCACATAGAGTGTACTATTCACTAAGTATTTCGAATGCGAAGTCATCATGGTACACAGTTTTAATAAAAAAGAGACAACTAGTTGATAAAAGTGTTAACTCAAGAAAAGACCAAAATACATGATGATGATCTACAAAATAAAGTGTCAAATGCTTCATCATCAAACATCGAAAGAATTATTATTCGTGAACCTTCAAATTTCTTTGCCGACTTGAGAATGTTTCAAAATGACTATTTGGTAGACTGAAATGATGAAAAAAATGAAAAAGATAAGGAAGACGAAGGCCAAGAGAAAGATGAAAACCAAAAATGAAAATGATGAATTAAGTGATAATGATGTTTTAGTGTAATTTAGCATTTTATTTACTAAATATGTATTAAAAGAATTGTATCTTGATCTAGTTTTCTTTAAATTTGAATTTACTCAAATATTTATTAATTATGTAAGATGTGATGGTGTTTTTTGTGGTTTTAGGGTAGAACAGAAGTTGTACGCAATAGCTGGCTGAATAAATTATGGTCCACTAAATTCTACCAAAAAGAATTGAAATGAACAATGCAGCTTAATTCAACTGGACTTGGTCAAAATAAGTAATCGTCTAAATTCAATCGTTATTCGTCTATCATAATTTAAATATATAAATATTTTTTTGCCCTTTTTTATTCTTTTCCATCTCTTTTCTCTCTTAGTCGAAATTAGGGTTTTGCAATTCTCTCTTAGTCGAATTTGAGGCCATGTAATTCCTTGGCTCAAGATGACTCAAATGAAGGATAATGAATTTGTTCTCTATCGCTCCTTTCCTCCCCCTCTTGCTTCGTCACTCGGTTTACTTATTTGTGTTTAGATAATGGACTTACAGTATATCTAAAGATATATATTGAAAGTTTAAATACGTTCACCCTAATTTCCAGGATTTTATATTTGGGGGTTTTCTATAATTTTGGAAATTCTATATATTGTTTTGTATATTGTATTGTGTGTATGTTAGTTTTAATTTTTTGTGGATTAATTTAGTATTTTGTATCATGTTGTTTTTGATGCAGTAGCACTATATTTTTTTTTGAGAAAACTAGGCACACCACTATTTAATTCACAAAAATAGACCAATCTTGGTCCTTGACATTTAATTGTTGTGTTTTTAGCTCAAAGTTTTGATATGTTTGAATCTGAGATGGGTTTTGTTTAGTAAGAATATTTTATTCAATTATAGTACAATATAATCAAATATGGTACATTATCTATGGTTTGTCACTCAACTTTCAACCGTTTTTGTTATCTTTTGATCCTTCAAACAACAGTATGTTCAAACTTTGTATGTTGTTTGACTTTTAATTTTTTGTATAAAACTGAATTTTAGTTCTTGACTTCTATAGATTTTTCAGTGATTTTGATGATTAATTAAGCTTTATCTTGACTAGAGGAATCAATTAGTGTATAAATTCGTTTCATTTGATTGTCCGATTGTGTAAGTCGAGTTCTGGCTTTGGCCGGAGTTTGAAATAGTATTTCCGGCTTGTACGATGATGGCGTGGCGTTTTGGATGCCAGGAGTAGATTACTTGTTTAATTAGCTTCGTTTTCATATGTAATTCGTAAATTATGGTTAAGTTTTTGCTCGGATCGAGTTTGGCTAGAAAACGGCGTTAGAACTGAATGGTTCCAATCGGTGGTTACGTTTGAGTGATCAGATGTTGGTTTATCTAGTGTATTGTGATTGCTGGGTTAATATAGGTTCGTTTTGCACCAAAAATCATAGTAATTGAATTGGTATTAGGGCTGTAGAGGATCGCCGGAAAATGAACGACCGCGGCCGGTTTCTGGAATTTCCAGATTCCGGCGTGTTCTTCACTTCTCCGTTTGTCATCCTTCCCATTTCCGGCCGCCTACAACCTAACCCCCTCCTGTATTTGATCCATATTCCCGAATTCTGATTTGCAAAAACTGTTTTTGGGATTTTTGTTTTAATTTTATTCAAAAATTCATTTTAAATTCTAAAATCTATTTATTAAATTCAAAACCTAATTTACTTAATTATTTTAAATAATTACATAAATTATTTTAATTCCAGAGTTTATTTTTGGAACTACTTTCAAATATTCAATATTTTTTTAATTATTTGTAAATTGTTTTGATTAATTATTTGTAAATTGTTTTGATTAATTATTTATTTATCTAATTAATTGATTAATCCATTTAATCAATTAATTTTATTTATAAATAGTTAAATAAAATATATTTATTTATAATTAAGTTAAATAATACCTCTAAAATTATTTTCAATGTTTATAAATTTATAGAATATTGAATAATCAATTATTATTATTATTAATTGAATTATTCTTATTTTATTCGGAATAAATAGACTTAGAAAATTATTCCAGTTTCATTAAAAATACTTTCACGACCCAATTCCTTTTCTATCAAAAGGTTGAGTCTTTTACAACCGTTTTTGAGTCAGGTATTTATCAAAAAATCATATTTTATTCGATTTCAGTTTTAAGCATACTAAACTGAATCTTTTGACGAACTGAGTTACGTGTTGCATGGCTTATGTGTTTACGTTCTACGTGAATTACGTGACGCACTGTATGTTTATGTGCTTAACTGGTTAGAAATACGTGATTATATGATACATGTGATTGCTCGGTATTAGGGACTATCGTATGGGTAGGCGATAGAGTTGTAAGCGAGCAGTTCGTCAGATATTTCTCATTTAGACGATTAAAGTGATATATTTTGTTTATAGGTGCGGGTCATTCAAGATGTTCAGAACCAGACAGACTGGATAAGGAGAATTGACCGAGATTGCATATCAGGATGTTAGCGCCCGCAGGAATGACAAATTAAAAAGTTATTGGATTAAAGTTGGTAATTTCACAAGACGTCAGAATGAGATGACTGTGTTAGTTGTGAGTGTGCATAATTGCTAAGGACCAAAGGCAAGTATTTTCCCCACTATTCTACTTCCAGAATAGTTAAATGTTTTAAATATCAAAATGTGTTTATTATGATTATGCAAGTACTGCTTTGCTAGGATAAATTCAAAGTAGATGGATTTTATATCCTCGAATACTATACTATTTTATAAATATTATTGTGGGACATTGTGTCAAGAAAGTCAACGGATTATTGACATCATGTTATTCTGGTAATTATTCTACTAGAAGGAAATTTCTTTTTCGATAGATAGTAAATAACTATGCTATCCAAAAGTACTCCATATAAATAGTATTTCATGGTGTGATTTAGCGAATAACTAATCATTCTAGTTATATCGCCATTAGTTGTTGTGATTACTCCGAACCATATGAAATGGGGAGTTATTGAATAAGGATTTCGATTGATTCGACTCCTTTACGGAAAAATTATTTTGATTGGATGAAAGCGTATGAGGCCGAGACGGCGGTCCAGCATGTGGGCTAGGTATTATATGAAATTGTTATAATAACATTTTATGCCAAGATCAATGTGTTGCCTTTTATTTTGGTACCTGCTATTTATTTTGGATCATGTTTCCGGGAGGTATGGTCTTGTGCCATCACACGGCATTCTGATCAGCTATGATAGTGCATCCGTTCATTAAGGATTCCAATCCAAACTTATCGCTAATTGATTTAAGCTTATGATAGCTTTTATAATTTCTCAGATATTGTTGTTTATTTACTGTCTTTCAGATATTACTGTGGATACTGTTTTATGAACTCCAATTCTTGTTGAGATTAGATTATTGTTAAATCCTCAGTTGCTTAACTATCAAAAGATTTATGAGGAGAAAGTGATGAAAAATATAAAAATGGTTATGAGACTGTTAAGAATTAAATATTACATTCCTTGACTATTTTTTTGCTTCAAAGAAATTTATTGTTACAAAAGTTCTGCTTGATAGCAGATATCAGTTTTATTTGAAACTGTTTTGAACTGTCATATTATGCTCCTGTTATACTTGCTGAGCATTCGTTTTGCTCATACTTGCCTATTTTAAATTAACCTTCCAGTGAGAGATAGACTGGCGAAATTTAGCTGCACAGTTCAGAAAGAGAAGAGTAGGATGCCTTTATGAAGATATTGGGGCCAAGGTTCTCGGAATAGAGTAAGTTCTATTGTGTAAAGTTGTTTGTAATTATATTATTTATATTATCGTTTTAGTTGGGCCCAGTATGCTTTTTTTCGAAGTTATACTAGTGGGTTAAGCTTTGAGTTTGTAAACTGTTGAAAAATGTAATAAAAGAAAAAGGAAGTTTTTATTTATGGATTTTGGATTCTTGTTTCTAGAACTGTAACCTAAAAAATCTTGGTTTAGTTGGGGTCTGATGTTATATTGCAACTGTTTGATAGTATTCAGAGATTGTTTTGGATTAAACAGGTTTATTGTTTTGAGATTGCTGCGTGACGACCAAATCCTCTGATCCCGGATTTGGGGGCGTTACACACCTTCTCGTCCAAAATCACAAAATTTAACTATGCTATTAACTTTAAATCCAACATATGCAAAAGGTAAGTAATAATGATACTAGTTTACACTGAAAAATAAAAGAAGATAATTTACTCATCATTTGAGTTGTACTTGGCGATTATTTTTAGCATAAAATTCATCTATCACTTCATCTGGATCAACACCGTCAGCATACTTCCTCTCGATGTTGATAAGCATAGAGTCTCTCAAATATCCTTCCTCCATATTATTTAGAAAAAAGGTCTTAACTAATTTCATAGTTGAAAAAGCTCTATTTTTAGTTGCTGCAGAAAGACAGAGTGTCAAAACAAGAGAAATCAACCTATAAATCAAATTTTTGTGTTCTACCTTTTCTGTTTCAACCAATTATAACTCACAAATAGTAGACGAATCCTCAAACTAGCATGCTTATCTACATGAATCCTATAATGATCAAGTTGGAGTTTAAGATGGTACATCTCATGTTGTCCAAAATCAGCATGATAAAAGGTAGTAGCAAGTGTACAAATACGCCCAATATCGAACAAGCAAAAATTATACTTCGGTTCAAAAGATGAACTTAATCTTAAAAGCTGCACAACATTATCATTGAACCTACAATGTAAATCTTCCAACTAAAATCAGTTAAAGAATTAAATACATCATAATGATCATGATGCTCAACTGATATATCATCTCTTTCTTGCACAGGAAGATGCCATACATTTAACGAACATTCATATCTGGCACATCTATTTTGATTTACTTTTTAAGGCTCGACAAAAAAAATTTGTATTGCCCATGATCTTATGCCTGTAAATTCTCCATGTATAGAGTTCGAAGAAGTACTACAGTTATTAATGCTTTCCAGCACAATTATTATTGAACCAAACTTATCAGTCAAGCAACAAACACAATTAGAGTGAGAACCACCTTGTAGATCCAGATCATTGTAAGTTTCCAATATGATTAAGTCCCTTACCTATCTCTCGTTCTCCACTAGCCATAGAATAATCAACCTGTTTGGTCGAAAACACGCAAGCGCACGTGATCAACTTGAAGTATATGAATAAGTAGGATTCGTTCCCACAGAGACCGATTTTTAGTTATTTATGTACTTATGCAACAGCGTATGATCTTAATTCACTGCTAAGACAAGTATCAATTGGTGGCTTGTTCTAACACTTACTAAGAACAATATAATTAAACTAAGATTATAA
>PHNY01237896.1:6330-19429 GCA_003724115.2 Anethum foeniculum
GAAGAAACGGAAAAGAAGAATCTTTTGGTGGTCCTAACCTGCACAATCGTACCTCAGTACTAATCTGTTAGAGCCGTTCTTGCAGTGAGGGAAACTGTGTAAAATGGGAATGTGCACTAGTTTTGTATAGGTAATATATATCATACACGTTCTCATTAGCCAGAAGAGGAGAGTAAACACAATAGCAAAATCAGATCTGTCTTTTCTTTCTCTGTAAGAAAACAAAGAACATTCAGTTCTTTAGTTTTGAAGCCAGGATTTTTCATTCTGGAAGCTGTACTATTCGATTTACATGTATAAAGTGAATTGAAGTATATTTGTGTGTTCTTGCTCTTAGCATACATACACAGCTCACACAAAAATAGCAAACAGATTTCAGAAAAACTCATATCAGTCTTAAAACTATCCATTCACCCCCCTCTGTTTAGTTATTTGTGCTACTCATAGTTAACAAATCCTTTGTCACTAATTTACATAACGAAAACAAAATAGGGGTAAAAAATACAAATATATTAGTATTACATATTTGAAAATAAAAATTATAAAAATTAAATAAAATATATTTTATACTTATATGTTATATACATGAATATTATGAAATAAGGTTAATATAATAAATTTGTATCGAATATGACCAGAAAAATATTATTGTATTAACAAATAATTACAAAATAAATTATATCCTATATATAATTGGTGTAAAGGAGTTATTGTGGTACGGTTTGATCGTGAGGAGGATAAAACAATACCGTGAAAACCTAGCAACTATAAACATACGTATGAACACACGAAACACTGAAAATGATATTTTTACAATAAAATATGTTATTATAATCATTTCTCGTAATATTTTGTTAATATGCAAGTATTTAAAATATAGAGGTAACAATTAATAAAATTCAAATTTAATAACATATCAACACAATATTACAATTAATAAATATATATAAGAAAATAAATTCAAATCAAAAAAATGAAAAACAAGATATTAAAATGTAAATAATTTGTAATAAAATAAAATTAAAATAACATTACATATTTGTCATTTCATAAATGTTATTAGTAATTGTATTTTCTGAATAGTATTAAATTAAAATTGAGACATTATTAAATTTCAAACTTTATTGCAAAATCGTGAAAGGAGTTTGTAAATATTATTTTGCAAGTTTTCTAAGAAATCAAAAATTAATTATATACAATATAATAGATTTATTGAGTGTAAAAAATATAAATTTTTAATGATTTAAAATTAAAAAAAAATAAAGTTTTTTGGAAAATAATACAATGACAGCTAAATTAATAAAGATCAATGTTAATAAAATCAATATCAACAATTTAGTGGGGGTTTACATAAATTACTTTATATCTAAATATTATTTTGTAACTTTTCCAAATTTACAAAAAAGTATTTAATATAACATAAATAAATTTATAAAAAATATTTTTAAAGCATCACGTACATTGCACGGGTATAAGAGCACAACTTGTAAGTAAATATTATAGTAATTTTTTGGGGGTCATGGCCACTACCGTAGTAAAAAAGTCAAAATAAGTGATTTTAGCTTTTTAAAAAAAAAAAGGATTCTTGAATCCTATTCATTCTCATGTCACGTCAAGATATGACAAAACAAAAATGTAATATCTGATTCAATTTATCGTAATTTATTAGTTAACATGTTTGTTAATCATATTATGAAACACTGAAAAAATTATTGACTTATCAAATCATGGTCGACCATGTGACGGTTAAAACGAGGTATGACAAACGGTCGGTATGGTTCGGGTTTAATAAATATAAATACCATTCCAAAAACTTTTATAAAAAATAGACTTGAACAAAACTAAATGAAATTCAAAATTCGGAAATCAAACTCAAACCATTGGTTCTTAGTTCGGTTTAGACCGAAACCCAAAAATTATAAACAAAATACCAAAGTAAATATCTAAAAAATTCATTAACAAGTATTTTGTTCGAAAATTAAAATATCTCAATTTGTTGCAAACATAATAAAATATGCACGGTTAAATTTAGTAATTACATCAATAGTTTATGATTAAAAAAGAAGAAAAAAGAAAGCAATATATTTTAAAAAAATTATAATTGTTAGATTCAGAAAAATAACGCTAAGAAACACTCGTTTGCTTATTAGTCAGACTTTGTTACGATTATTTTTTTTAATTTTACGTGTGTTTTAATACAAGTCAGTCGATCTCCTACGAAGCATCTAATCAGTTTTTAATATATTCGAACTATTTATATTTAGTTACTTAACTTAATTAAATTGAGTTATAATATGATCATTTCTCTATTATATAAATATATATGTGTAAATATATACTGATTATATATTAAATTAAATGCATTGGTCCAGTTGGGTTTCACTTTGAATCTGGTTTTTGAATATTCGGTCAGATTTTGATTGGTTGACCTAAAACTCAAACCCGAACGAAAATAAAAATCAAATCCATAACTAAATTGTAAAAATTGGGTTAAATAAAACCTGTTCGGGTCAGTGGTGTTGGATATCTCTCAGTTCAAATTTTTTTACCAATTCAGGCAATATGATAAGTGTATAGAAATAACAACACATAATTTTATATCATTAGGTTCCAAATATGTACTAGAAGAATTGGATTTGCAATTGAATAAGGATTTCGCGAACTTTATTACATAATTTATGTATTATAAATTCATCTTTGTAAGAGATTTCTTTCATTTCATATATTATAAATTTAAAAATTCATAATATAAATGGCATAGGCTGGACTTTTACCTAAAAATAAAAAGCATGCTGAATAAATTTTAATTTGATTATAAGATGGATTTCACAAAATTTGGACATTTATGTTTTAAAAAGTTTTAATTGTAGTAGATAATTAGCTTCTTTTAATTATGAATACATAAAATTAGATAGTTTTAATTGATATTACCAATTAGTTTTAATGAATACATAAAATTTTAGAATTTGAATGAGATTGTTATATTATACTATTAATCTTAAAATATAAGATATATGAGTTATTTTTAATATGTGTCATATTATTTATATATATATATATATATATATATATATATATTTATGTTATGTAAATTTTGATTACAATTTTTTTAAAAATTATTATAACCGTTAAAAAGATTTTAAAATAAGTAAATTCCAAAAATGTGTTTAAACTAAAACATTTATAAGTGTTTTCATTACAATATATTTGTAAGCGAGTTAAAGTACAAAAAAGATATATATTAAAATTTTAATTGTAAAATAAAAGAATTAAATAGAGTTATCAAAAATATTAACATGTGCGCATAATATCAATCGATTATAATAATTAATATTTTATCGGTAATCAAAGATTTAAAATTTCACTATTATCGGTTAGATAATAAAATTCAAATATATATATATATATATATAATTTAAATATTTATTTAAAATTTATAGTTTAAGTATCATATATGACATATTAATATATGATATTTTTATTTTTAACTCTAAACAAATTGAATATTTAGGAAAAAATATTAGTAAAAAAAGCTGGCTAATATATTGATGATTACGTGTACATATATGTGACTCATATAAATACCCTATATATGTATATGAAATAAATAATTGTTATATAGTTTATAGTTAAAAATTATCTTAAAGTAATTTTGTAATACTTTTGTGTATAAAAAGTTAGAAAAGCATAATCTTCCATACTATATTATTAAAATTGAAATATAAAGTAATAGTGCGGTATCAATATTTAAATACATACAATTTAATCTCTTTATTTATAATTTAAAATTTAGTGTACTTATATTTTGATATTTGAGTTTTAGTAGGGTTTACTTAGTTAAAATCTATCCTAAGAGGTATACCTATATTATAAATTTATTTAATTAAAATACAATTAGTTACTTATTTAAATATATTTTTGGAGTTGATTATTTTAAAATTATTTTGAAGGACGCGACAATTTTGAAAAAAATTATAATAAAAATATTCATAACGAAATAAATATAAAAATAATACATGTTAAAAATAATCGGTTAATTTGGTGCATAATCTAGTTATTGTAATTTTAATTATTGATACAATAATATCTTTTACATGAATTTGTACAAAATTGAAAAAATTTTAAGACAAAGATAAAAATAGACATAACTTAAAAAATTGTTAAAAACGCGTAGTTAATGTTAAATAAAATAAACGCACTGATAAAAGAAAAATTGTTCTCTGGTCCGGGGAAGTACACAGAGAAACGTACGTGAGCGAGGGTTCTGTTAAACCGGAGTCAAAATTTTCGGTTTAGATTCATACGTACGACTTATATAAAGAGACATACATTAGTTGATGTACATGTAAAGTGGGAGCAGTATTATAAGTACAGATTAAGACAGACACAGGGGTTGTCAACAACAACACAGCTGTTGGGGTTTAAAGCTCCCTCTTTTTTCTTCTATGCTTTTGATCTTCTTTTAAGGTAATTACTGTCTGTTAATTCTATCAAATTTACTGTGTTTTTTAATCTTCCAATTTATTATCTTGTTGGATCTTTTTCATGTTGTTTAATTATCGTATCTGTCTCTATTCTTATCTTTGTATGTCAAGCCTTGTTTCGAATTCTTGAATTTCTTATAATTTGAGTTTTAGGGTAATTGTTTACTGTTATGTTGTTGAATTATGTTGGATGATAACCCCTTGAATGATATCAATCAATATCTTTTTTTCCGATTTTTTTCGAGTATGATTATGCTACTTTTATGACTTTGGTAGTTGTTCTTTGTGTTTCTCAGTTTTAACAGATATGTTTGTGTTGGTAATAATGAATTTTCTTTTCTGTTGTTTTTAGGGTTTACCCCTTTTTTGTTTGGAGCTGTTGTGCGGAAAAGTGCTGTTTGGATTTTGTCTGTGGTGGGCATTGATACAATTGGTAATTCACTATTACAAACTACTTTATGGTAGTGTAGAGTGCTTGATGTGTATCAATGTGTTTTTGGCGGTTTTCGTTTCGGTTTTTATCCTTCAGTGAAAGTCGTAACTGAATTCTTTGCATGATTGGTTCGTACTAAGATTAATTTATATACGTCCAACTTACATGATTCTATACGTTTATGTACTTGGTCCTAATATATATGAATCTGTAAGTTTTTGTAATTCTTTCCCATTTTGTTTCCATTTATATCTTGGATTTACGCTTGACGTGATAAGATCCTTTTAATCTTTGATTACAATTAATTAGTTTGTCACTATATATAGAATATTTTTGCAAAGAGCTAGGTGGGGTGTGTTTTACTTAAATCGTTTTGATATCTTATTGAGCACTGTTGATGTAAATAGTATGCTTAAATGTCTGCAAATGAATGTTTTGTTGGGCCATCCTTCCATTGTCTTTGTCTCTTATTACTGCCAAGTGACAGTTTTCTCCCATTGCTAGAGCATTATTTGATTGAACGAGATATTATTACATACTTCGGTATAGACTTGAATTTGTGTTTACAGTGTCTTCAGCTGGATAGTTCATGTACTTTGTCTCTAAAAAGTAACAAAGCTAAAGCTATTATGATTCGAAACTGGCTTCCTTGCTTTGGTTGGTCTTGAAAATCCTTCACATAACCTGCGTCATATTAAACAGATATGTAATCCAATCAATTGCGTAAAGCCCACAATAGCAACATTATTGATTTTCAAAGATACCTACTTTCATGTGACAAGAGGTCTGAGAGTTTTAGCCTTACTGGACACGTGTGTGAGTTTTAAAATTTTCTATAATTGGCCTTTGTTAAAAAGGAAAAAAGATACAAGACAAAATCGTTATAAAAATATTTTTATGCAGCTATATGTATATTACCTTCAAAATTACCCAAACTCCATCAGAAGTCTGGATACGTGTCCAATTGTTTAGAGTCGACAATTAATGAAAGAATCTCCTTGTTTTGCCCATGATTAATTATCTGAGTAAATGTAGAAATGTCGAGTGCCTAAATATGGGTCCTCGAGGCAAAACTTAGAGTCAGTGTGATTTAGTTGTACTTAATATTTAAAATGCTGTTCTCCTCTTACAACAATATTGTAATCTAATTCATTATTATCTTTGCAGTTTAATGTGCAGATCATTCGATTTTCATATCTTTTGAATGAAAGAAAATAAGCTACTGCGATACAAGGATTCCATTAAATTCTTGTAAATCCTATTTGCTATACTAAATATGAATCTCGAGGACTTCTTTACCTTGACTGAGATGAAAGATGGACTGACAGCTCCTGCTCGAGTAAAGGAGCTAATTAATGTACTGCAGAAGGACAACCAGAAAACCGTGAAGAATGTTAGTGATTTAACCAGACAGTGGTCTGCTGTTGCAAGCACTATAGCATTAACTGAGAACAAGGACTGTCTTGCTCTTTTTCTACAGTTAGATGGACTCTGTTATATTGATACTTGGCTTAAACATAGTCAGAAGTGTTTCCAAGAAACAGGAGACAGCTTTATAGAAGAGTCAATAATTGTATTGTTGGGAGCAATTGAAAAGCTGCAGATAGAAGAGCAGAAGTCGGGCATTTCGGGAACCATGATGACAGTTAAAGATCTTCTTAGTAACAATAGTTCCCGAGTTCAAGATAAGGCCAGAGCTTTGCTTAATAGCTGGAAGCAAAGTAAAGCAAGTAATGTGGTCCAAAAGGATGTTGATGAAGACATGGCAGTATGTGTTGATGTTGTGGATGAAAATGAAAATCCTTTTAGTAAGCATAAACAGCCAAATTGTTCTTCACAAGATATTTCTACTTTCAAAGGTATTAACAGTGAAGAAAAAAATTTGGAACCAGCTACAGATGAAACCATGCCTGCTATATGTCCCGAAACTATGCAAACTGAAGTAGTTAAAGATTTAACTATCCGACCATCAGACCCTTCAGACGATGCATCCCCAGATCCTGTCCATTCCTGTACGTTAAAGCTTCTCAGAGAAAACAGTTCTGTCTTGGAAAACCCCTCAGAACATCGATTAGAATCAACCACTGGAATCAAAAGTTCTGGATCTGCATTTCCAGAGCCAAGGACGCTTGAAGGGCAATTAGATGTTGCCAACTCAAATGAGCATGATGAAGCAAAACAGATGCTGCAGATCAGAAGCTGCAACAACTTAGGTTTAACAGGAACTTTTTGTGCTGATAATACGTATACTGTGGAGTCTGAATTAGGTGCCGACAATGAGAAAGATATTGATGTCATGAAAGGGGACCCTTGTCTTAAAACTAATTCATCTGACGATGTTATGTATAATAGCATGTCTCCAAATCCTTGCAGCAAAATATCGGCATCTGATAGTACAGCTCCAGTTGATGTTTTGCAAGGTTCTTCTTTGAGTGAGCTCAATATGGGAAAGAATGAGGGTGTAACTTCAGATTTATCAGGGAAAGATGACACAGATGCGATTGACGAATCAAATGGTCAAAATGTTTCCAAAGAAGTAGAGGTTGTTGGGGGGACTGTGGATTTAACTGCAGATTTATTAATGAAAGAGGACACAGAGGCAATTGAAGCGATCAAACTATCAAATGGTCAAAAATTTTCCAAGAAAGATGAGGTTAATTGGGGAAATGAGGATTTAACTACAAATTTATTGAGGAAAGAGAATGCTGAGACAATTGAAGAAGCAAACAGTGAAAATGTTTCTGGCGAAGATGAGGTTGTTAGCGGAAATGATCCCGAATTTGACAAGTCAGAAGACGATTTGAAGCATTCTGTTAAAAAGAAGTCTGAATTCCAACTTGATCATGACATGTTTGATCCGCTAGAGGTTGCTCGACAAGTCGCCATAGAAGTGGAGAGAGAAATGGACTGTAGAGAACCAAGTTGTAGTTCTTCTGAGAGAATGTCTGGTGGTGGAATCCGGCTGCCAGAAAGCCCAAATTCTCTAAAGGAAAATATGAGCAGAGTAATCCATCGGCCATGTAAGGACCTGTCAACTGGACCAAATCTTTCTGCTGTTGTAGAAGACAGAGTTTTTGTTAAAGCCAAAAACCTGCCCAGTGAAAGGGAAAATTGCATAGTTGATATTGAGCCCACAGAGGTAACTGACGTGGCTCAGAAATTAGAATCTGATGAAGATAAACACGGATGTAGATTTGATCTGAACGAAGATGTGATGTATGATGATAACATGGATAACCAAACCAACCCAGTCACTGCTCCCATCTCGCTTGATTCTGCTTCAAAGGCTGCAGCAACTTCTGGACTGCCTTCGTCTCCTTTGCCGTTTGATGGCACTCATGGATGGAAAGGATCTGCTGAAACTAGTGCTTTCCATCTGACTCCTACGGGCAAAGTCTCTGAAGGTGACAATTCTATCTTTGCATCAGGGAGTAGTAGCAGCTTGTTTCGGCAGCAGGAATACCTTGACTTTGACTTAAATGTTGCTGAGACTGAAGAGTGTATTATATCAGAGTTGCCTCCAAACAAGGAAACGCCAAATTCAGCTACCCGGCCTTCTGGAGAGTGTTCCATAGAATCTTGTCCAAAACGATCTGACTTGTTGCAGCTAGATCTGAACTGTGTTAGTGATAGTGGTGATGCTCCGTTATCATACTGGAGGAAGGAGGATCGAATTTTACCACACTGTAACGGTCAGTTCAGTCCATCTGCTTCCTCGTCATCATCGTCAAGGCAGCCTGCATTGAAAATTATTGATTTAAATGATCAACCATCTCCTTTTACTGATTTTTTGCATCCTTCTTTGACTGCCAAGTCATCTCCAAATATGTTTACTTCTGGTTCTGGAGGGTTTAGAACAAATAAATCTGTAATTTCCCTCATGGGTGCCAGAGTTGAGGTCAGCCAAGAAGATAATGTTCCTCAAACAATTCCCTTCTTGAATGGCAGGATTGGGGACCCTGCACTGGTTGCTAGCATGACAAGAAATGACTGTGTTTTTGGGTTGGCATCCTCCTCCCTAAGTGCACATCCTTACATGCATGGGTACAACGGCTTGCCATCTGGACCAACTCTACAGCATTCCTTGGGCATTCACGGACTTAGTGGTCAAATCCCTTACATGGTGGATTCAAGAGGAACCCCTGTTGTACCACAAGTTCTAGGTCCTGTGCCAACTCTTTCTTCTTCCTTCCCGCAACAACCATCTTTTTCTGAGAACTCGGCTGCTGCACCCGCTGACTCTAACAGGTTGGTGCCTTCCAGGCATGGCTTCGATCTGAATTCTGGGTTGATGTTTGAGGGGAGCAGCAGTGATACTGGAAATACAAGGCAGCTGTTAAACTTTGGTCTAGGAATATCAATGGATGACCAAATGAGAGCCAATTCACAATCTACTTCCGGTTCTGGTGTTGGAGGAAAGCGCAAAGAAATCGATGGTGGATGGGACCCCTACCCATTTAGCAACAAGCATCACCAACCACTGTGGAAATAAGGAAAACCCCCAGGCTCATAGACTGAAGGTGAGCAGAATGAACGTTTTTAACTTGATAGAAGATACAGGAGAAATTATAGATGTTATGTAGTACATGAGATTGATTACTACAGATATAAAGATTAGGTTGGTAACTTTAAAGTTTATTTTATTTATTTATCATAAGGAAGACGTTACTACATTGTAGAATAGAGAATAACTCAATTTGTAATAAACAGTTTTTTTAGTCAAGCCAGATTTAAATGTAATCGACTCCGTCGATTGAAGAAACTTTTGACAATGCTGTTTAGTTTCTATTTTCTGGTCATTAGAAAGATTCTATTTGGTGTAATGTTGTTACCATGAATGTTACACACGTATCGTATTACAAATTACCTTGATTTTTATCCAAGATCACTTTAAATTTTTTTAATTGGGTTATAAAATTGCAAAACAGAATTGTTTAATTGGATCAATACTTTCAATGTTGGGTCTATGCTCCATATTTCATAAAAAGTTGAAATCGGTGGCGGAGCCAGCCACGAATATTTTCATAGCATTCTCATATTTTTCGTCTCTTGTCTTGATATCTTTGCATGATTGTTTCATTACTTATAATATCGAAATATCATTTTTCATGTATATCACAAGATATTCATTTAATCAAATATCTCCTCATACATTTCAAAGTATAATTTTAAGGTTTTGTCTACTATGTGCTCATGGGCATATGTTAAGCACTAAAATCTATAAATTTAACTGATCTTGATTGGTGTGATTTTGTTATGAATACAGGGTCCATCATCATTAGTAAGAAGTGGAAGCCAATCAAAATAAACTAAATTTATAACATTTAGTACTTATTGTGTGTCAATGGTACCATAGAAAAACCGTACTTTTATGAAGGTTCATAGCTGAAAAAGTTAATAATAAAGATGAAAAATACATATTTAATTTTTTGGTTGAAAAAAAATAAAGGAATAATGAAACAACTAAGAAGCAACGCATGAATGATACTCTTTCTTTCAAATATATATATATATATATATATATATATATATATATATAGTTTTATTACCATGTTTACTAAGATTACATTAAGATTGTCTTTATATTATTGCCGTTTTTCAGAAACTTTACATAATTGATTCCATTTAATTTATATTAATGATGATTCCATGTATAACCCATTATAGTGCCAACTATTTTTAGTAATAATGAAATGAAAGATATTATATTTCATCAATACACTACAACTCTAAAATTATTATGGGATATATTCATATTTTAAAATTAATTATTTAGCATAATATAAACTGAGATTTGGCTTATTGTTTTGTGAATACTTTTGTATTCAAATAACACTCGAAGAAAAATCACAAAATTTAAGAAAAGTATATCCCATTAAATAATACTAGAATATTTATATATCAATATAAAATAGTTAAGAGAACCTTTTCACTTAAATTTTTTTTAAAAGGAAGTTGAATATAAAGTAGAATTTATAAATTTGATATAAAATAATAGTTAAAAGAATCTTAAGACTTATAATTTGATATAAAGTAAAATTTATGAATTCGATATAAAACAATAGTTAAGAGAATCTTACTACTTATAATTTATCAATTATATATAATTACAAGATTCTTTTAAAAAATTTAATATAAATTTCTTTTAAGTGCTTTATAGTTTTGAATACAAAATTATCTTCAGTTATTTTTTTTTATTTTCTAGAAATTTTTATTTGTCTACTTACCAAAATTTTCAAATTAAAATATACCAATGTCTAAATTGAAAAATAAATTTATAAGTAATTTATTTAAAGATGAATATGAGATTCTCTCAAATACACTTAAGAGATTTTCTAAAATATTAAATACCTAAAATAACAAGATTCTCTTAAATTATTAATTGTTAATAATACACTAAAGAGATTATTTCTAAGTGTTAAAGAGATTATTTCTAAGTGTTTTATATTTTTTATTACAAAATTCTCATCGACATTTTTTATTTTCTCAAATTTTTATTTTTTTATTAACCAAAAATATTAAATCTTAAAGTAAATATATCTAAATTTAAAAATAAATTTGTAAGCAATTTATTTAAAAATAAATATGAGATTTTGTTAGGTATTTCACATGGTTTTAATGAATATTTTATGATTTTTCTTTTATAGTACTTTGAAATAATTAAGAGATTCTAATAAATTATTAATAATTATCTACCCAGCAGTAGACGCTTTAGATTCAACGTCAACTATGCTCCAACCCCGGCAATACGCAAGATTCTTAATAATATCAAATGTTTAAAATTTAAAGATCCTTACCACTTATAATTTAATATAAAGTAAAATCTATAAATTTGAAATATAATAATGGTTAAAAGAATCTTACCACTTAAAATTTATTAATTATATAAATTACAAGATTCTCTCAAATTTCTTTTAAGTGCTTTGCAGTTTTGAATACAAAATTTTCTTCGGTTATTTTTTTATTTTTCTAAAAAAAATTATTTGTCTACTTACTAAAATTTTCAAATCTTAATATATCAATGTCTAAATTGAACAATAAGTTTAGAAGTAATTTATTTAATGATGAATATGAGATTCTCTTAAATACACTAAAGAAATTCTCTAAAATATTAAATACCTAAATAACAAGATTCTCTTAAATTATTTATTATTAGTAATACACTTAAGAGATTCTTAAAAAAATGTGTAAAATTACAAAATTCTCTTAAATTTGTTAATATAAGTTTCTCTCAAGTGTTTTATATTTTTCAATACAAAATTCTCATCCATATTTTTTATTTTCTCAAATTTTCATTTGTTTATTAACCAAAAATATCATATCTTAAAATAAATATCTCTAAATTAAAAAATAAATTTGTAAGTAATTTATTTAAAAATAAATATGAGATTTTCTTAGGTATTTTACATAGTTCTAATGAATATTTTATGATATTTTTTCTATAGTACTTTGAAATAATTAAGAAATTCTAATAAATTATTAATAATGCAACACTTAAGTGATTATTAATAATATCAAATGTTTAAAACTTAAAGATTCTTTTAAATATTTTTTTAGTATAAATTCTTTTAAGTGTTTTTTAGTTTATGTTTCAAAAAACATGTTTTGTATATTTAATACAAGATTCTCCTAAATATATCTTATTTTTTATACAAGATTCTCTTATTACAAATTCTCTTAAATATATTTAATACAAGATTCTCTAAAATAAATTTAATACTCCCTTAATACAATATTCTATAAAATATATTTAAGATTCTCTTAAATAAATTTAGTACAAGATTTTTTTAAAACAAATTTAGTACAAGATTCTTTTAATTAAATTTAGTACATATCAAAATTATTGTATAAAACCTAATGTTAAGTTGCCATGATTTTATTTCCAAAGATAAAAAGATTCTTGATGATCATTCATTCCCTAAATGGAAGCTAGTCGCCAATTTTGTAATTATACAGATGGTATACTCTAACAATACAATTTAATGTACAACTAGCTTAGAACATGTGCGATGTACGGGCTTTTTTTCCAATATTATATGATTTTATAATTTAATTTTATTTAATTGATACTGCATTTTAGTTTAAAAATGTAATTGGTTGGTTACTAATAATTATAATATTATTATATTTAATTAAATATAATTGTCCATATTATTTTTGGAAAATACGTGGAACTTGGTTA
>PHNY01237925.1:8976-23654 GCA_003724115.2 Anethum foeniculum
CCATACACAGTGCTGATTAAGGATGTTATGTTTTGATTTGCGCCTGTATTTATAGGACTGACAATTGCGTTGGTTTATTCTTTAAAATGTTTGTATGGTTTTGTATGACGGAGGGACTCACTATATGTTTAGTGGTTTATGCTAAAAATATTTTATGGGTTGTGAAACTCCTCGGTCCTGTGGGCATTCTAATAAATTGTCTCTGTGATGTTTTTATTCTCTGTTATTTCTTGTAGGCATCATCTCAAGACAATAAAGGTATTGGTAGGCTTGGTAGGAGTCAAAAGTCTGAAGCAAGAGTTAAATCGGGAACCTGTAACATGTGTTATGTGCTCTGCTCCTTGCTCCTTGCTCATCTTGCTTTCACAGTGATCAAACAATTAATAGGTCAAGGAGGGGAGAATTCTCCAATGAGACCAACAAAGATAATGTCTATAATTCTTCAGTGAACTTAGCTCCAACTCTTAAGAGCAGAAAATGTGAAACTGTACAGCATAGTGCTAGTGAAACAAGCATTGTAATCAATATGAATTCCATTCATTGTAAATTAGGTAAAAGATAGTCTTATAGTTGGTTGAATTGGTTGAATCAAGATTGGTTTAGATTATTATATAGTATATTTTTAATGTTGATTTGGTTTTCTGGAAATCATAAAAATCAATTGTGTATTTTTTTTTTGTAAATTAGGGTGTTGCCATTGCTCGTGCAAAGTGTTGGAAAAAATAACAATTCTATTAAAAATTGTTGGCAGAATGTGTTGCATTTACCAAAAGTTATGTTGCCAAAAAAGTGGGGCCCATCCGCAGGAACGATAACAGCTGATGTGTCATGTGGGTCCACAAGTGGGGGCCACCAATGCTGACATGTCATTCGGGTCCTGTTATGATGTGGCATGTGGGCCCCACTGATGACGTGTCATTTAGGTCCCAATATGACGTGGCATGTGGGCCCCATTCTCATTTTCCATAAAGTTAAACACATAAGCAACATAGATTTAAGTTGCTAAAGGGTAATAAAATTGTTGCTATAGCATGTCTATTTCAACACAAAAGGTCATGTTGGCATAGAGGAGGATGGTGTTGCCATAGACGCCAAAGGCAACATCGAAAAAACCAACACCAGAAAAGCGTTTCCATAGCAATTTTTAGGGCTATAGCAACATATTTTGGACATATAGTAACAGTTTTCCAGGCTTGCCGTAGGCCATTTATGGTGTAGTGAATGTTGATATCAGACAACGGTTGTTTGCTAAAAGAACTGTTGTCCTAGTTGATCTCAGACAAGTTTTTTATAGAAAACTGTAGTTCGTAAGCCTCGTTCTAGAACATTCTGGAAGCATTTGTTTCTCACACAACAGTACGGATTAACCAAATAAACAGATAAATAGATAACATTTTTTTGGCGATTGTGTCGTACGAGTGATAACACCACATCGTTTTTGTTAACAAAAGTGTTGTTAAACATACTATTGTATTAATCCATAACACACAAAGCCACATAATATAAAAAAAAACCATTGCATTATTAAGGCAACAGCTTCGTATAAGAAAGCGTGGTAATAGCATATTAATTACAAGCCTTTTCTATCGTCAAAACCGTTGCGTGAATGAAAATTAATTTTTTTTTTGAAAAAAATAAATTTGTATAACAAGATTATTTTTTTTAAATTTTTTTTGACCATCCAACTATACCGATATTAAGATATATTGATTCTAGTCATATGAAAAAATTATCAAAAATTTTCTAATTACACCTGCATGACAAGAATTGAAAAATCCGGTAAAAGTACTACTTCTTAACATGAGATTCGTTCCCGTCTAACATGATAATTTTTTTGAATGATTTTTTTGAGGATCCAACTGTACAGATGTTAAGATATATTGATTCTAGTCAAATGAAAATATTATCAAAAAACTTTAAATTACACTTGCATGACAGGTTTTAAAAAATCCGGTAAAAGTACAACTCCCTAACACGAGATTTGTTCCTTTCTAACAAGATTAATATTTTTTAACTATTTTTTCATATGACTAACAAGATTATTGATAAAAAAGTTACAAAATTTAAAATTTATTTTGTGTAGTTACTGAAACAATTAAAAATCGTACCATTTTTCATCTTATTTTAAAAAGGTAATTTTTATTCTATTATATAAATAGATAACATTTTTTTGGCGATTGTGTTGTACGAGTGATAACACCACATCGTTTTTCTTAACAAAAGTGTTGTTAAACATACTATTATATTAATCCATAACACACAACGCTGTAGAATATAAAAAAAAACTATTCTGTTATTAAGACAACAGTTTAATATAAGAAAGCGTGGTAATAGCTTATTGATTATAAGCCCTTTTTATCATCAAAACCGTTGCGTGAATCAAAATTAATTTTTTTTTGAAAAAAATAAATTTGTATGAACTATTAAGATTATTTTTTTCAATGATATTTTCGATGATCCAACCGTACGCATGTTAAGATATATTGATTCTAGTCAAATGAAAAAATTATCAAAAAAATTCAAATTACACTTGCATGACAGGTTTTAAAAATCCAATAAAAGTACTACTCCCTAACACGGGATTCGTTCACGTCTAACAAGATTAATATTTTTTAATATTTTTTCATATAAATAACAAGATTATTATAAAAAAATTACAAAATTTTAAATTTATTTTGTGTAGTTAATAAAACAATTAAAGATCGTAGATTCATTTCCGACTAACAAGATTATTTTTTTTAAATGATTGTTTGACGATTTAACCATACAGATGTTAATATAAATCGATTCTAGTAATATGAAAAAAAAATTAAAAATTTTTGAACTTCACTTGAATGATTTTATAAGAAAAATCTAGGGAAAATCATACTCTCTATAACGAGATATGTATCCTACAATAAATGAAATTAATTTATAAATTTATCTTGCATGACTTTAATATAATTTAGGAGTTAGTTTAATTATATTACTTGGATATATAATAAAAAAACCTTATGTAATAATACAACAAAATTAAAAAAAAATTATTTTTAACCCAATTTTTCCTTTCCCCCTTCTAAGTTTCTTTCCCACTTCTCCAGATTCCATTTCCCCCTTCTTGGGATTTTACTTTTTTTCCCCTTTCTCCACAACTTTTTCTCAGTCTCCTTATGTGAGCTCTCACTCGTCACTCTATGTGTCCCCTCTTGTTCTCTCTCAAGTCATCCCTCTCTGGTCTGTCAAACCATCACATTATCTTTTCAATTAAAACCCTAATTTTATATCAAAACCTCAATTTCCTCTAACCTCTCACCTCCTTAATCCAAATCTGAACCCAAATTCAAATCTAAAACACTAACTCTAACTTGAGTTATTAAGTTGATGATTTGATTGCTAGAGTTCTAATACAAAGACAAGATGTTGTTTATATCTCTGGTGATTATATGGTATTAAATACTCTTATTTTTTATTATTTGTGTTTAATCTATGATTTATGATTGATTAGTTTTTTGTTTATTGTTGTTTGTTGTTTTGATGGTCAAGTATGATAGTTTTTATGGCACATGGAAGCATCATGAACTCAAAGTTAAGGTCAGAGAAGACCTTTTATTTGGTGAGAAGTATCCCAAAATCTTTTTTTATGCTATTTAAAATTTTGGTGTATAATACCTATTATAAGTTTGTACCTAAGAACATGAAATATAGTTTCTTATTTTTTATTTGACAATACTGGGGTAAAAATGTGCATGAGGAGTAGTCAAGAGAAGTTGTTTCCATGTTTATATTTTGGGCATAGTCCCAAAAATAGATAAAAATGGTATATGCATACTACCAACAATGTGTACTATAGTATTGAAGAGTTTACTAACATCATGATAAGTCTCAATATGGTTTTTCTGTGGTTTTCTAGTCCTCGACCAATTTATAGGAGGTATAGTCCTAGAGTACAATTCTCGAAATGTACACCAACATAATGGATCATTCATTTGGTAGTATTCTTGTAAATGTTTGAGTTATATGGTATTTAAGATGACCTCTGTACAAGGAAGACTATCAATACTGGAAAATTTATATACTATGTATGTTCCACTACGCCATAAGTGGGCTATTGTAATGCCTAAATGATGTTACAATACGCCCAAAAAATGTTACATTAGGTCTATTGTAACACGAAGGGGCCTTACGTTTACGAGCATTACAATAGAAACCCTAATGTAACACTTCAGTGATCTATAGTAATAGTAGCAAAAACGTTACAATAGGACCCTAATGTAACACTGTAATGCCCAAACGTAACGCAAAATGAGTGATACATTAGGTTCGATCAAGATTGCATAAGTGGGCCAAGCTGAGGTCCAGCAAGTGTGGGTCCCACCTGTGGGGCTCACGTGGGTCCCACAGTACCTATTGTAACACTTTGTTTTATCTATTGTAACACCAATTTTTTGTAATTAAGCAACACTAGCAAATGTAATGTAACACTAGATGTAACCATATATTACATTAGAATAAGCAAATGTAACAGTTAAATTTAAAAATTTTGTGACATAAGCTGTGTGTGAAGAACAATCTCATAGTTAACAAAACATCAATCAAATGCATACATAAGAGTCTCTGCTCTCCAAACCAAACTACTACATAACAGAGTCAATTCTCCACTAAACAAAGACAAGGCTCGGAGAACTTGCCATAAACTTGTGACCTATCCTCCAATCTTGAGAGATGTATCTCGACCTAACAAAATTGGCCCATAAAATGATCCCTCCAATGAAGAGACAGTTAGCTTGTAAGTATTTGCGCAAAGTAACAGTTCTCCAATTGGAATTTTGTAAAATATACATGCGGCAAATGCAATCATAGATATTTGAGACAAAAGCCATTTGGAAAGGCTAACTGAAGAACTCTGAAAACAAGATATAAGAGTGGCTTACATATAGAGAAGGTGGCTGCTTAGCATAATAATAACACTGGGCACCGTGAACTCTAGGTCGTCCTTGACACGCTCATCAGACCACGGGGAACCAAACGATTTGTGAAGATTTTCTGCAGAATTCAAGTTTGACCCAAGCGTAGTCAAATCAATTCAAAGTGCCAGAGATGAAAATGAAGAAAATGTGATAATTAAGATGAAAAGATACAACATAAAAAGAAATTCTAGATATTCTAACAGTGAATGATATTGTTACGTAAATGAACGATTCATACCAAAAAGAACATTCATACCAAAAAGAGAGTGTTCCACACAAGCATTATTTGCACAATCCCAAGAGCCTATGCCATTGCTTTCAATTGATTTAGTACCAGAAACACCAAATCCAGAAGTAAATGAACAATGAATGCAATCAAATATGACTGCTAGTACTTTTGAAGCATCATTCATCTGAGCTTGTCAAGATACCACCACATTTAGTTACATAATTATACTATATTATATGTCCTGACCAAAAAATATATATATTATCAACCTTTACTAAATCATCAAATGTGTAATTCAGCAGTGACTATTATTATTGAGAATTATATTGAGTTGTTTTTTAACTCTTACTAGAGAATACTTCCCTGACTATCCTAAAATCAGCCACATCCTCCATAAAATTACAGTTGCAAGCCTATGTTAAGTTTGACCAGCCATGGGATTAGTTCGGCCAAGACGGGGTCTTCCTACAAGTCCTACCACCAATTCAACGTATTGATTTAAAGATCACAATAGTAAAACTTAATAGCCAAAAATAGAATTAAAGATGCATACTACACACCAATTTTTATATACATGCATTTAGTTATATATGTATACGTGTCTTTTCACCTTTGAATCCAGGAAATGCTGGAAAATCCTCATTTTGGATGCTAAACTCATTTGTGGAAAATCATTAATGTTAAAAGGAGCACCATCATTGGTGTTCACATCATTCAACATCCCCATATACTGGCCTCTGTTTATACTGGTCACTTTGGAAAGTAATAAGCATGGCCAGCAATCATACCCTGAATCACAAGTATTAAAATAGTTGAGTGTATTAACATGAGAATGTTTATGAATATATATAATACAAGTAAATCATCTGCATACAGTCACTTCTAGTGTGTGACTGGGCAGCACAATAGTAACAAATGACTATTTGTATAATGTATCCTCATCAATAGATAAGGTAAAGGCTCAAATACTAAAAGAACACGTCTTATTATCAGCCAAAGCCAAAGGTAAAACTATGGTTGAAACTACAAATTAAAGAGTGTTTGCAGTAATCAACAATCCCTACTACTACATAAATAGTTGAACACCAAATATGATTCTAGAACCAGATAAAACACTCTGTTAAAAATTAAGTTTAGACATTAGAACTTGTTGATCCACAGTGTTGGGGTATTCTCAAATCGTATGCAAGTTCATGCATAACCACATATAATCATCCACTGAGGAAACTATCTTTCTAACCACTGCAGTGTAGCTACAAACGCAGATCAGAGTATTACCAAACCATACTGTGAGAACGTACTCCTTGGACAAACTCCACATCTTAAAAGTTGCAAATAACACCATAAAAGACATGTATCTAGTAACAAGTTCTTGGCTGACTAACATTACTTTATCCATAAGTGTACTTATTTCTTGCAAGTGGTCACCGCCATATCTTGCAAATTTATAACATATAACATGGGCTCATGATGGTCAAACTTGCCATCAATCCAAAATTTCAATATCTATACATGTCATTTTCAGACAAACTTTATCATATCTAATTACCATAATGAACAATATATAAGAAAACAAAATTGCCTGAAACATTATATTGTGCAAACCAAATTGAAAAACTTAGATTTCATTACAATTGCAGAATACTCGGAGGAGATGGATATTGGTCAATAGCTATCCCCGAAATGAATTAGAGAGCACAAACTAAAATTATAATGAAACAAAATATTTAGATTCAAAACTAGAATATAATGCTTCAAGAATTTCCTTAAAGACATACCTCTTCTATAAGACGTCTTCTCTTTCCTCTAGCTCGATTGGACCTGCCAGGGGTGTACTGTGAAGGCAACCTGCCAGAGAAATAATTTGATACTGCTTTGCAGGAACAAAGAGCAGCATCTTTCCTGATCTTTCCGTCCTCATCTTCCAAATATACGACAACAGACTCTCTTGCAAACTCAAGCAGATCATGACCCTGAAATATAAAAATTTAGAAGTGAAAGAAAGAAAAAACATTCATCAGCCAAGTAGATAGCTTACCTTAAAATTAAACTGTGCAAGAGTTTGCAAACCTATTTGCACCAGAGCAGAACCACTAAGTTCTGATATTTGTTGAGTGGTACTCGTCGCATTAACTCGAGTTGGCGTGATAGATGATTTGGCCTGAGCATGATGCTATTGTGAAAGAACTGTTGAAATGCATTCCAGCAGTCGATTTTGGATAGTAGGCAACAATGAGGAGATGCTGAAAAATAAAGCCACATTTACAATTCATGACCTCATCCGATTAATAGCAAATTATTTAATAAATTTCTTTCTAATCCTCCAAGTTACCTAATAGTTATCTGCTCAAGGGCTTCGACTAGTATAAAGGATAAATCAGCAGCAAACATAAAATCAAAAAGACTCTGCACGTGTGGTTCCATAGCAGGCCCCATTACTTAAAGTAAACAGTCATGGTCACACAGATACATATGAAGCATGGTTTTTTCGCGTAAGGTCCATCTGGTCCTTCCGTAATTTAAATGTGCATAATAAAGTGGCATTTTACCTGAATATCCTACACCAAAAAGCTTATGCATGACAAATTTTAAATTTCTCATTGCATTCTGTTTAATCACTAGACAGTATTTACTATCATTAAATTTCAAAGAATACCACAGATAAAAATGCTAAAATAGTGAAATTCATAGTCTCTAAAAGTAAACAATATCAGATATTAATGTACCAGTAAATCGACCCAGAAACTGGAACCAACAAGGACAGAGAACCCCAGAAGAACCTGCAACAAGATTAAACATATTATAAATAATTATTGAGGAACCAGAATTTTACATAATGTTATACTTGAACACTGTTTTGGTTGCAATTAAGATTAGAATAAAGAGGAACCATCATTGGTGTTCACATCATTCAACATCCCCATATTCTGGCCTCTGTTTATACTGGTCACTTAACAATTTTTATCAAACCAGACCCTACTACTTGGTTATTTACAAACCATAAATTCAAATTCAAACACCTACATAACCTTATATTGTGAAGCTAATTTGAACCATAAATTCAAATAACTTTTGAAAGAGCTGCGACTAACTAATTATATTGTAAAATAAAAAAATAAAACTAAAATTTGAAAATAAATAGAATACCTACAAATAAGGCTTTCATTCATGTTGTATCATCTTTCCTAGTATCACCTTGCAGAGAACACTTACAAATTGATGAGAATGGAGGGCTCAAAGAGAAATAAAATTGAAAAAGAAAATTGAAGAACACTTACAAATTAAGGCTCCATTGAAGCAATTAGTGCTTGTAGATACTCGATTGAAACTTGTAGAGACTGGATTCAAGCTTGTAAAGACTTGTAGAGCTTGAATTAGGTCTTGCACAAATAAATTAGGGCTCAATGATTAAGTTACTTCTCAATCGACTAAACTTGTGTGAGTTAGTCGGAGGAAGGACTAGGATAGAAAAAGGAAAAGGAGAGAGTAAAGTCCGCAAGTGGGAGGTGAGAAATGGGAAAGTGATGTCCCCGACAGCAGGGTGAGGGTGAGTTCGAGGGAGAGAGAAGAGGGAAATATTAAAGAGAAAGGGGGAATATTTGGCCCATTTTAGTTGGCTTGTTGACAATGACAAATATCTTTTTCATTTATTTATATTTTAATTTCTTTTTTTTTTTCACAAATTATATAATATTTTATTATCTTTCAAAATATATGTTGAGTTCAAATATTTAATAAAAGTTGAGTATATAATATTTATAAATAAAATTAAAATTAGTTTCTGTTTTAAATTAAAAAAATATTTACAAAACTTTCATATTTTAAGTAAAATGATTATTTTAACAATTTTTTGTTAAAGATCAAAAAAAAATTATTATATAACATTTTCGAATAATACTACTCTTTTTTTCACCTAGTAAATTGTGCCTTAGTTTTTGATTTTTTATATTTTGGTTTTTAATTTTAAATATTAAATTATTATTTATTAAATAATAGACTATCAAAGTATTTTTATATTTCTCTACAAAAATTTCATAATTTTTATTATATTATATATTACATTTTTGATTAATTAATAGTCCAAAATATAATTTTAATACTAGTTTTATAAAAATATTTCCACTTTAATATTTTTAAAAATTAAAAAGTTCCTAATGTAACACCAGGTGCTGGTGTTACATGCTCTACAACACAGGGAATTTTTTTGCAACACTAGTTTTATAGCTATTGTAACACTAATTGAGAGATGTTACAATAGCCCAAAAATCTCTTACTTTCATTACAGTAGCCCACTTATGCCTAGTGTTCCTTTTATTGTTTGATATGTAATTCATGATAAAGCCACAAAAGTTGTTCGGTTCGTGCACTTACTTTCGTCGCATTAGAATTGGTTAACTATGATTTGAACTTGGAGGTTAGAATATTGAATATTTGAGAATAATACCTTGTAGAATAGTTGACTTTGTGAATTGCTTAACATTCCAGTACAAGTAAATTTATAAATAAGAATTTTAAAAATGTCATGTCTCGATTGCTTATGTGTTATCTTTTCCTAAACCTCAGCTGATACTGTGTTCCTCGTCCACAATTGTCATTGTGAATATATACAACCATATCATGCACACACAAAAAAAGGGTATCATAATCTATTCTTATTGCTCCAGGAAAAAGCACATTAAATTTTGTGATACATAGTTTTAGTTTTATGTCAATGGGAACCAATACAAATCTGATGTCCATATTGTTTCCATTCAATTGCAGGTGTTGTACGTGAAAAAGTATGTTGAGACTGGAGCAACAACAACAAAGGCCCAAGGTTACGTAATATCATTACTTCAAAAAGAGTAAACCATGGCCATATGTATATTCATGAGCACCAGCCAGCCTAGTGACTTGCATTATCATAATATATACGTGTCCATGGTTTACTCTCTTTACTAGATGAAATTCGATTGAGATCTTTTATGTTTGTAATTTATAACGGTCTTTTTTTTAATTTTAAGGTATTGCTCTCCCTTTCTCCTTAGTTCCACAATTTTGATTAATTTGGAGTTTATTTAGTACTTTGATGTATTTTCACTAAATATTGATTCAGATAAGCAACTACCTCTGGGAAGAGGTGTACCTTTTGTAAGTGTTATTATTATACCATTGTTATCTATTTATCTTGTAACCTCTGCATACTCTGTATTAATAACTTAATGACTTGCGATTTGTAACTGATTTTTAGGTATTACCTTTTGTCTCTTTAATTTTGATTAATATGTATTTATTGGTTGTTTCTCATTTGACATTGTCTATTGCCAATTGTATAGTGAATAATCATAGGACCAATGTTAGAGATGTGAAAAATCTTTAAGATGTAGTATACCTGCAATGGCTTGATGATGCACACACAAAAGCTGAGATGGGGAATTACCACTTACAATCTTTTTCCTTAAATGTTATGGGCTTTCTTTATGTCAAACTTATTATTGACTTTTTTAGAAATTAAGTAGGATCAAAATATATGCAATAAATTTCAATATGTAATATATGCAATAGCTTGCATATACTATAACAATGAATATACAGATTTAAATGATTGTTTTATTAACAATCAACTGTTGGTATTGAACCTTTATAGCATTGTATATAGGTTTTCACTAAGAACACAGTAAACATTGTATATATGTTCATGAAATCAACTAGAGGTCATGAAGTAGTGCAAGTATTGCGGTCAATATATGTGAAAACTAGTTCAGCAAAATAGTTCTTTTGGTCCATGCAGTCATGAACTGCATGGATTCACTTCAAGAAAACAGTCAATAGACATCACCCATTTAACATCGGTTGTATTGGTGACCGATGTTAAAGGTGTCACTACAAGAAAAATCAAATCACACAAGGTGATTCCACCGTTGTGTGATACCCTCAAATTTCATTGAGTATTGCGATGCCGTCTGACACGCGTATTAGACAACGTTTTGAATCTATTGTGTGAGGCTTTGAAGACAACAGAAATTGAAAATAAAACGTTGCAACACACCCAGAAACAACAAAAGTTTGTCTAAAAGCTGTTGTCAAAGATTGTATCACTCAAGTGTGTCATGAACTAAGGAAACACTTGTCTCATAATGTAGCAATTAAAATGGCTTCAAGATGCAACATACAACACCTTGAAACATATTTTCATTGTTGTGTATGCTGATAGACAACATTTTTGTGTCTTAAGTATTGTTGTGCTAATGTTGTACTTGTACTTGAAAAGAATTATTTAAAGGGGTACATACAACGGTTTTTTCCCCCAACTTGTGTTCTAATTATCTTTGATACGATGTATTTACCATTGTATACACAATGGTTTTTTATTGACAAAGGTTTTTTTTTTCTATTATATGAGTTTTATTTTCACAACCGTTTCATTATTACAAAGCATTGGTTTAATTTTAAAGACATGATGCCTAATTTTAAATTCATATGTTCAAAGTATTGTCTGATACAAAATATGACAAGTATTCTCATATAAAAAACATTGCACAATCTGATACAAAATATGACAAGTATTCTCGTATAAAAAACACTGCACAAAATATACTCGCTCAAATGTCAAATAATAAAAAATAATTATAACAAACTGATTGGTACACCTAACAATACTATTCTGAACATTATATCATTTATGCAGATGATTGTCACCAATATAAAGGAGTAGACTAATCCTCTATAAAAAAAACTATATATGATTGAATATCATAACCAAAAAGTAAAGAAGTATCATTCGTCTCTTCATCCGTGAACTTTAGTAATCTCCACTTCTCCGCGGACTTGGAGTCTTGACCATACATTAGTACTTGACTATAGGCGAGCCATTATTAATATCAAAGGGACCATAATAAGAAATATTCCCTCTCGTTGCTCAAAGCCATATATCTTCTTGAGGTCCTGGTGTAGCAAGAGTGTAAGATGACCTTCAAAAAAATAAGTCAACTATTTTTTGTTGATAGTATACAACAGGGGCTAGCTATATAATTATCAACTATTGCACATTTGAGCTCTTACAACATTAGCTAATGCTTTCAAAATAATGCTACAAGAAAAGGATATGCTCGGGAGAAGAAGAAGATTTGTAGGCCATATGCATTTAACTAATGCAATCTTTTTTTCCAACCTATATGTTTTTTACATTGGTTTTACTATAATTGATGTTAAAGAAGTTTTTAGACATTAGTTGTAGTTAAAACCGATGTCTCCATCCCTTTTTAAAAAATAAAAAACAAGCTAATAACTTTTTTCCACACGTTCCCCTTACTTAAAAAACATTTCCCCGTTTATTTTTTATTTCCCCTTCAGACATCCCCCCAACCCACCACACCGCTCATTCACTTCCATTTCACCGCACTCTCCACTTCAAGAAAACACAACAAACCCCTTAATCCTACCTTACAAACTCGCTCAAGAATCCTAATTCACTCAAATCCCTAAATTCAAACCCTAGCTTACAAACCTCCAAATTCAAACCCTAGATTTCAAAACCCCCATGATCGAATCTTAATTAGGGGCAAATCTAACTCACGTTTTTTGTTTATCGGTTGTAGAGGAGGCTCTAGATTGGTGGATTGGCTGCAAAGGAGGTTTTGTCCGCTCAAATTAGCAAGTATTTTTCTAATTTTTATTTCAAAATTCAGTTTTTAGTTTTTAATTGAACTTTTTTAACAGATTGGTTGATTCTTCAGTTTGGGTCCTCCCTAAAGTAAGTGCTTCTTCAGATTTAATGTTATACTTCACATTTAAACGGATATATGCTTGTTTTTGTATTTTTTTGTAAGTGATTCTTCAGAACTTTTTTTGTAATTTTTGTTTAGGTATGTTTTGGTTTCAGCTTTGTAATTTTTTGTAATTTTTGTAGAGCTCTGTTTGTGCTTGTGGTTGGGTTGAGATTTTGTGCTTGTTTGGCTCATTTTCTACACTTCCAAGTCTGTCTTCTGTTTATACTTGTAATTCAGTTTGTATGTTTGTGTTTGTTTTGTACCTCTCTAATTTTGTAGGGCTCTGTTTTTCTTTTTGTGTTTGTTTGGCTCAGTTTTTGTATGACTGTGTGTAGCTCTCACTTTCGTAATTTGCTTAGTTGTTTGGTAACTTGTTTGTGAAGTTGAACATTGTTTTTAAATTTCGATTAGTAGTGGTTGCATTGTCTGGACTTTCAAAAATACTGTGTAAATGTTGCAGGCATCACCAACAAGGACGATGGCAATCAAGGATTGGTAGTGTTGCTGAAAATAAAGATCTTTATCTCGGAACTTTTGGAATTTGAAAATTCTAATACGATGATATTTATAACTCACAACGGATAAGTATAGTAGAATGATCTATATATCTCTTTGCAAGTAAAAGATCTGCTACTCCTGGTAACTATAAATACATGGACAATAATACCACTGATTGATCTTATAAATGGTGCAGCTACCAAGGAAGAAGCAGCTGAGGCATATGATATAGCAGCAATCAAGTTCAAGGGTGTAAATGCAGTGACCAACTTTGAGCTGAACCTATATGATGTTGAAGCTATTACCAAGTCTTCTCTTCCAATTTGGGCATCAAAGCAAGCACACTCAAAATCATCATTTGGAGACAAGGTGGAGCACCAAAGTATCACCAACAACAGAAGCATAGCTTTTAACGCTACTAGACCTATTTCTACTAGTTCCTATGAAGTTTCTATGAATTACATTTTGATTTTGTCAATGTTGTATATTGGAATGCTTTATATTACTTTGATAATGATAATCAAAATTTTGGTTATTTATATGTGATTCATTGTGCTTGTTTTAATTTTTGGTATGTATTTTTGGTGCATATATATATATATAATAGTTAAATATGTAACCATATACATCGGTTTATGGCTGATGTCTTAGTATGTCTAATACATCATTATTTAGCTTAAAACCATGTATAATATTATTTTTCACATCAGATGTGAAACATGAGGAATTTTCTCTACACGCACCTAGACATCGGTTTTCAAAATTTTTTACATGGGCTGTCTATTGACTTTTATCCGGTAGTGATTGTTCATGGTTTCTAGGATGAACCATATATCTTTTTGCCAATGATAGCCATTGGGCGGTCCATTTATCTTAATACAATATTTTATTCAGCTAAAAAGAATCTCATATGTTTCAACATTTATTCAGCTAAAAATATCTCATTTGTTGGATTTTTGTTGAGTTCCAAACTCTTAATTAGTTGCCAACTCGCTGAAATAGAACTACAAACAAGAAATAAATTTAATTGAGTAATACATAAAGTAATTTTTTTCATTAAATGTAAAATTACATACAAAAAAGTAAATTTAAATTTACAAAATCAAAAATTAAGGAAATGATATAACTAAATATAATATATATATATATATATATATATATATATATATAGGGTTAAGTTCTATAGAGTCCCTATTTTTTGTGAAGTCCTGGAGTCCCTATACATTCTGCAACTAATATTGCATCAAATATTGCAAG
>PHNY01237946.1:1930-13253 GCA_003724115.2 Anethum foeniculum
CAGTTAGCCTCAGAACTGAATGAACAGTAGAGATGGAACATTTCCAAAGTAGCAGCTGCTTTTTTCAGGATTGGGTCGCAGACCCGAGAGAGATGAGAACAACTGTATACCTGAGTACAATATAGAAACAGATTGTTTATCACCTTTACAGAAGAGCAAAACATCATCAGCGAACACCAGATGCGTAAGCTTAATCGGTTCTGTTCTTGAGTGATATTTAAACGATGACTGATTAGCAGCACGAATGAGACAAGAATTAAGAACTTCCATAGCTAGAACAAAAAGGTAAGGGCTGATTGGGTCACCTTGGCGAAGTCCAGAACTACCTTTGAAAAAACCTTGAAGAGAACCATTAATTTTCAGAGAATACATCGGAGTAGTAATGCATTTAACATCCAATCCACAAACTGAACTGGAAACCTCATCTTATGAAGCTTAGCTATCAAAAAGTTCCAATTCAGTGAATCAAAGGCCTTACTAATGTCAAGCTTAATAGCACACTTTGGAGGACCTTTATCTATATGATAATTGTGACATAAAGATTGCGCAAGTAAAATATTATCACCAATGAGACGATCCGGGACAAAAGCAGATTGGCAATGAGAAACAAGATTAGTCATAACACCTTTCATGCGTTTAGCTATAATTATTGAGATGCACTTGTAAAGTACATTACAACAAGCTATTGGTCGATAATGATTCATAGAAGTTGGACACGCAATCTTAGGGACCAGTGCTAATGCTGTGGAATTAACAATACGAGGCAACTCCAAGTTGTTAAAGAAACTCATGACTCCATTAACTACATCAATACCAATAATAGACCAAGCAGCAATGAAGAACTCAGGCGTGAAGCCATCAGGACCAGGACAACGAGACTTGGCCATACTTTTAAATGAGTTAAGAATTTCCATACCAGAAACAGGTTTGATAAGATCAGCAGCTTGCACGGTAGTTAAAGCAGGAAACTCCAGGTCTAGAGGAAAGGGATCAGTATGCTCAGACCGACCAAGTAGATCTTGCTACTGAAGATATTGCAGCGTGTGAAGTAACTTCAACCCCATTTGCATCTTGTAATACTAGAATCTTATTCAAGTTCCATTGATTTTTGCAACTGTTAAAGAAAAACTTATTGTTTCCATCACCATTCTTCAACCAAGTAACACGAGACTTCTGTTTTAAGAATTGTTCCTCCTTATTTAGAGCACGAGAATAGGCAAGACTAAGATTTGTTTCCTCCAAATACTGATCAGCAGAAGGGGAAGGACCCATATTACTCTGATAGTTATACAAGTTAAGACGAGCCTCTTGCACTGCAATATGCACGTTACCAGTTGTCAAGTTTAACTCAATCATAGATTTTTTAACTTTCTTCAACTTCGTAGTTAAAATAAACCACGCAAAACCATGAACTTCTGAATCCCAAGCTTTCTGCACCTCAGTTAAGAATTTAGGATGCTCAATAAGGTAATTAAAGAACTGGAACGGCTTTCGAATACGGTCCCAAGTCCTGCCTAGAGTGACAGTAGCAGGACAATGATCAGAGAGGCCACGTACCAAGAAATATGCATTTGATAACGGAAAAGCTGATAACCAATTGTCATCCACCAAAACTCTATCAAGCTTACGATAGGTAGGGTTATCAATTGAGCTATTCCACCAAGTGAAGAACTGACCCGAATAATTCAAATCCAACAATCGGTTCAATGCAAGACAATCAGTAAACTCAGTCATACCAGAGTGCCAGTGAGAACTTCCTCCAACATTTTTAACCACATCCGTAATGACATTAAAGTCCCCGAGAACACACCAAAGTAAAGAACCAATATTATTCAAAGAGACCTGTTCAATCTCCGTCCACAGAACTCTTCTATCTGCAACTTCATTGAAAGCATACACAAAACTTCCTACGAAATGCACATCAGAATTTAGTCGTACAATGTCACAAGTAAGCATTTGTGAAGAAGAAGATATCACTGAAAGAGACCAGACTTCCGGATCCCATCCAATCCATATTCTACCTAAATAGTGATGCTGGTAATTGAATACCCGTCTAAACTTTTTTGAAATAGACGCAGAAGTAGTCAAAGCCAAGTTTTCTTGGACTTTAGTCTCTAGAATAGCTACAAGAGACAATTTATTGCACGAAATAAAATCCTTCATAAAGGATACTTTATTATTAAGACCCCTAATATTATACGAGCAAAAATAAAACATAAATTAAGAAAGAGTTGGGGAGGCAGACCCCAATGCCTTTTTTTGCTTTTTACGTTGTGACTTGGACAATTTCGAAAAATTCTCAGAAAGAGAATGATTACCATGCTTCTTTGCCACTTCATCAATAATCACATTACGAAACACCTCAGGCATAGCAGGGGACTCCATCTCCGGGGTCTCAGAACCAACATTAAGATCAGGAGAAGGAACCTTTGTAGCAGGGGACACAAAAGGAGAAATTCTCGAAGAAGAAATAAAAGAGGAAGACTTTTTCTTGTGCGTAACCTCCACCCAGGCTTCAGGAGCTCTAGTAACAGCAACATCAGATTGAACTTCAACTAGGTTTTCATTCACAACCTCCAGATTTTCTTCAGAACTATATCTAGTTGCATTAGGTTTGTCTTGATTAGCATCAATACCAACAATAGGCACTACCGATGGACCAGCTTCTTTAAAAACAGATTTTTTTACGCAAACTCTTTTGGCCGTCAGACAAGCTGAAATTAAATGGCCTAAGGTTTTGCATCCTGAACAAACTAGAGGCTTATGAGGATACTCCACCAAAACCTTCACAACTGATTTGTTATTATTAGAGTCAACCACCATAACCGGAATTTTTGATGGCAACTCCTGCCCTACTGAGTAATCCACACAAAATCGAGCAAATGGAAGAATTTCAAGTTGAGAAGTGAGCGGGTCTGCACTAATTGGATTACCCACCACACTAATAATATGACTGAGTCCTTCTCGGGTCCAATAACAGTCCGGAACATTACTAAGCTTCACCCAAAGTGGCATATTAGTGACTGCTTTCTCACCTTCTTTGACATCCCAATCTCGAAGCATCAAAGGCCTATTCCGAAAGTAACAAGTACCACGAGCCAATACAGCTGCTTTTTCTGCTACACCAGTAAACTTAAATATGAAAGTAGTTTCATTCTTTTGAAATACCTTGTCTAAACCCTTCTCTCCCCATAAAGTATTAGCAATATCATTAACGACATTAAAGCTCAGTGTTCTTTTTGCGAAAACCCCAACAACACAATGCTTAAATTTATCCAAACCTTTCTTTAAAACCTCAACAGGCGGTGCAACTATTTTTTCACCCTCTGGCAAGGGACAAAAATCGAATTTAACATTATTCGATACTGGAGGAGGAGACTTGAGAACAGAGGACCAGGATTTTGGTTTGTCAGCTTTAGATCCAAACAGTTCAGCAGTCTTTGTAGCTTTTGTTAGAGGTGGGAAGTCTTCTATAACACCCGAGACACCTTCTCCTGTATTTGCATTCACAGACCTTTTAACAAACACCCCATGAGCATGAGAAGCTTCATGAAAATCTTCAACTCCAGCACAAGAACCATCTCTGTTGTCAAACGTAGGGAACCCATTATCATCTCTAGAAGTGTGACCATTAACAAAACCATTATTCTCCATGTGAATGGCCTTCTCCACCTCATCCAGCGAATACCCCTTGGAAACAAGAAATTTTTGCAAGTCTTGAACATGTTGCTGATCTCTGATGGCTCTCTCCCTATCAAATCTATTAATCTTGGCATAAACACGGAGCATACTTCTCAACCCATCGGCTAAGTGGTTCTTCATCACTATCAGTACAACAATCTTCGACCACACCTTCAACTACATCCGTGACCTTGATACCTCCAGAACTACTGGGAACAACCTTGACCCCAAACACCCCTTCATCATTCCCATTCACTTCTAACTCCATATTAACAGGAGAACCGAAACAACCATCCTCAGCCACAGACCGACTAGAACTACCTAGCAAACAACCTGGGACTCCATCAGAGTCGCGATTGGAACCTTGACTCACCATTACGAAAAGAGGGATTAACAAACGAAATAAAGTAGATATATTTATAAGAAATTTAGAGATTTAGGTTAAGAATAAAAGGAAGAAGATGGATTTAGGAAGATTAAATATTTGATGGTGATGGCAAGAGGGTTTAGAAATAGGCAGGAGTACTAAAAAATTAGGGTTTAACCTAATTAGGGTTTAAACTTGGTGAAAGATATATCAGAACCTCTGCAGTTCAATTTTCTGGATTTGTTTTCATCGTCGTGTTTTTAAAACTGCTTTGATAGTTCTAAAAAGGATTGAATATCTAAACCGTGTCTCCAACCATTGAATCTACAACCTAAAACTAGTGATATTTTAAGGATTGTAAGTGTATCCTCAAAATCCTGCAAGCTAGAAAGGTCCCTACTTGATTAGGTCATGCTACCTGAGTTTTAAGGTAGTAGTACATGCATGCTTCAACAATCTGACTTCACAAGAGAGCAGGACAACTGTTCTATTAAGCTGCATCATACGGATCTCTCACTAGCATGGCTAAAACATTTTGTAAGCTCCAAACTCTTGTTAGATTGGGGCAACTTGCATCACCTAAAGTGACAGTGAAAAATGAATCAAATCCACTTGCACCAGAATATCCATCAAACAAACAGGACTCATTTCATCATCCTGGTAGCATTGAAAACTTGAGTTGGTGGTTTCTAAAATGAGTGTAGTAAAGAATAGATAGTTAAACTGTTGCATAGTGTTAATATATACCATAAACGAAGCGTTAATACTTAATAGCATAGCATCTGTAGTTCTTAGCAGTACCTTGATGATTTATACTTGACTTTGTCCACCTACTTGCACCATCCACTTCTCAAGCAGTCAGTGTCAGTATGTCATCCAACCATTGATGCTGTGAATAATGCTCGGCTTCCAGGCTCGCCAATGAACTGCATCATATGTTAGCCAAATATGTTGGTTTAACACAGCACTTTGTTAAGATATCGAACAGGTGGTAAAGTTTTGGTAAGAGGTCACATACTTTTGAAGGCTCGGATATTATACTGAAACCAAATAAGCTACAAGCCTACAACTTAGAAAAATCCAGAAAAAAGGTCACTACTATAAAACAGATGCCTTGATGTGGTTTTCTCTTACTTAAAACTCTAATGTGTTAGTTTATGGAAATGTGCTGGTTGTTTGTGAATAAATAAAGGCATACAAATCTTTAAGCAACAAAATACAGCTCTATTAACTGTCTGACATGTCTTATAGGACATCAGTAGTTACTTTATCTAGTGCTTGGCCTTCAGGACCAACCTTCGACTATATAACTATCAGACATGTAAATAAGGATTTACTGTATTAACTGCAATGGATAAAATTAGAATGTGAAATATTAAATCGGACTTCCGTTTATTTTTGGATTGAAGAGTACTCTTATATAAAACTAAAACAGTAAACACAATAGCTGTACCTAAAAAATCAGGCATTCTTCAACCACCTTGTTAATTTTTTTTTGTTAAAACTCTGCACAGATAGTCTCAATCTATTAACAAGATGCTCATCCAGATTGCCGAGCAACTTAAATTTGTACCTAGCTGCAAAAGTTTGAAAATTATACTTAGTTTATAGTCCAATAGCAAAAACATCATGAGACTGTATTATTGGGTCGAAGAGTTCATCACTAACACCCATCTCGGATAGCAGGCAACAGAATTCGCGTGGAACCACTGCCAAATTGACCTCTAATGCCATGTTATATTAACGATTCTCCTAAATTGCCAAGGTGTTAGGAGGACTTGCCAGAAGCTTATATTCTATTCTGACCACTGTTCACATCCATGTTGTACATTCTAATATGCAATTAATAACCAGGTATCAAATATTCTAGTGCTTCTAATGGGACTGAGGCACAGAGAGCAAGAGAAAGAGAACCCCAAGCTTAAGAGAGAACTTCAGGAGAAAACCGGATGTAACTTGGCTTCCATTGATTGGAGAACTTACATGAAAAACCACTACCCACTTTCATATGTATTAAATCAAGTAAAGGAGTTGGAAAAAGTTGGACAAGCATTCATAAAGATCACGGCTAAAGCATATTAATGGTAAAGCTCATTATAATCACAAACAAATATCTGAAAATTTACCAAAAAAAGAATACAGACAAAATCATTTTACTCTTTTATACTATTAAAAAGAATCACAAAGCAGTTACATTTTACTATGCATCACACTGCAGAGCTGAAGGTGACTGTGAATGTGTTTGTATATATTATCCATATAACCAGATGACGAAGCAAATACCACAAATGTACAGATTATACAAGGCCAAGAAAGAGGGAAAAACCTTTCTAAATCTAAAGCAACAATATGCAAGGTTCATCAGAACTCTCCGACATAAAGAGATACTTATTGGGTCGATGCATATGCAACATATTCTTAACCTTAACTCAACCACACATGAATTAGTTAAAAAAACTCAAGCACATATAGCCAGCAAAAGTATTTGGGTGAAGTAGTTTCCCTTGTGGCAAAATCCAAATCAAACATTTATACACCAAGTGACGGAAAACTTAAAAATCAAACTAGGTGGTAGTTACGACAGAAACAGTATACAGGATCAATTAGATCGAAAATCATTAAGGTTGAGCTGGATAAACACCGAATACAAGCTGTGATCATCATCAGGCTGATCATTAAGTACTAAGTACAATACCTAGATTAGGCGTCTCTAGAATCATCCGCTATATAAAATCTTTCCAGGAGCAGAATGTAGATTAGTAAATTAAGATATTGAATGATAAATTCAACCTTACACAGTCACTTCTCCGGTATTTTTCAATCTCTAGTTACTAAATAGTGAATATTGAAGGCAAATAATTAAAATAAGCTGCAGTTCAAGTCAATTACCGCTTTTGATGTGGAGTGCGACCTTGCGAGTGGAAATAGGTTGACAGTCTAATGCAAAACAGAACAAAACTGTGGTAGTGCATCGTTATCCACCATAGAAAACCCAATATTAGTTTTACAGGATGGAGAGGTTCTAGAGCAAGAAAATCACTTCACTCTTGTAGAAAACAAGAAAGATGCATTCTGAAGACTAATCAATCTAGTTGTCTAAAGCATGTAACAACATGAACGAAGCAAACATCTGGTTAAAGGGTTTGTCCCAAGTAAATCTATCTTTTTCTTACCACCCCATAATTTTTTTCATGAATCATCCCAGCTGACCAGGCACAACTGATAAGAATGTTACAGTGATAATCAAAATTGTCGAAATATTCAAAAACTAGAAGTAAATCCCTATGTACTAATAAACACAGGTACAAGAAAACACATAATTCATACTTTCTTTGGCTTCTTTAGTGCAATAAATTATCCTTGCAAATATAGCAAATAGAACTGGATAAATTAAGTCGAAAATCATGAAGGGTGATATATTAGCACATAATTTAGCAAAAAAAGAAGAAGAAGAAGAAAGATGACATGTCTTAGCGTATATAACAAGGAAACTTTATTATAATATATTAAGCAAGGTCTATGTAACTTACAGATCGAAACATAAAAATTTAAAAGGATAGAAATACGGAAATTACGTAGGTACAAATTTTTTTTTGTCACTCATCCAGATTACTGCCTGCACTGCAAGAGTTTGTCTCTTGCAACATGTAACAACTTGATAGCAACACTTATGTCAATGCGGTTTCGCGGAGTCTCATTGGAACATAATATCCCCACTTCAAATATTGATGCCAGACACACCTCCATGATAACCCTGCGGTGTGATTGATTTACATTGGAGCCATGTTCTTCATGATCTAGTAAAATCCGTAGATCAACGATGTCCATCACTCTCTGTGGGAGTGCCTTCCTCACATAGTCATGAAGATCCTTGTTATTATCCATTAATACGCTGCTATCTGTAGGCCGCTTTCCTGAAAACATTTCTAGTAGAAGAATTCCATAACTATACACATCTCCCTCTGCAGATATCTCCCCACACATTCCATACTCTGCACACGTAAAGGGTTTATAAAACTGGAAAATGATAACATTTTTTGATGTATGATACTCCTATTGTTTGAAACTTAAGGTAATTAAGATCTTCAAGCAAAATATAGTAATTGTTCAACTTGATATTTAAAGCAGTACTCAGTAATGATAAAAAAACAATATGAAAAAGTCACCTGGTGGAACGTATCCAACTGTTCCTCGTACACCAGTTGAACTCATTTGTGCTTGATTGACACCACTTGTAGCAAAAGAAAACCTCGCCAAACCAAAATCACCAATATGAGCAATAAAATCCTCGTCAAGAAGAATGTTACTTGGTTTTATATCTGAATGTATGATACTTGCATGACTATGATGATGTAGGTAATCCACTCCTAGTGCAACATCAATGGCAATATTTAGTCTTTGGTGTAGAGTTAAATTTCTTTTATTCCCTTGATGATGATGAGGACTGGGATGCAACCAGCTGTCCAAACTCTCATTAGTCATGAACTCAAAAACCAATGCCTTGAAGTCATTTCCTTTATGATCAACGCTAGAGCATGCTGTGATGATCTTGATTAGATTTCGATGACGAATGTTCCTCAACGTTTCACACTCTGCCAAAAAACTCTTGTTTGCTCCACGTACTTCAACGTTTAGTACCTTTACAGCAACTATATGTTCCATTGATTTAAGAACTCCTTTGTAAACAGAACCGTGTCTTCCTTTGCCGATCAAGTTATCGGGAGAAAACTCATTTGTAGCTAGTAAGAGGTCTTGGTACGAAAGTTTGGTACACTGGCTATCCTTTAATACTGGAATGGGGTCATTCAATTTCTTTGGCTTTCGACCTCGATAGAAAATCAAAGCAAGACATGCTAACAAGATACCAAGGGGTACAAGAATTAGGATGAGCATCATTCTAAGGGAAAAGGATTTTTTCTTATTCTTCGAGACATTTACTGGACAAGCAGGCAAATTCAATGCTTGAATACCATCACAAAGGTCCAAATTTCCAATGACTGAAAAAGCACTAATGTTAGAAAAGAGACCTTTTTTTGACACTTGTCCTCCAAGCTTGTTGTGCGACAGGTTGAGAAATATCATTTGAAACTCATCAAAAAAACTTGGAATACTCCCAGAGATATTATTGTTTGACAGATCTAAAACTGCAAGATTTCTCAAAGCCTTGAAAGATGATGGAATTTTACCTTTAAAATGGTTTTCTGCCATAATTAGATTCTCCAACATCAAACATCCATCGAGACTAGCAGGTATATCTCCTGTTAGATTGTTATACCAAACATCTAGTGCAACCAATTGTTTCAAGCTACCAATGTTGGACGGAAGTGGGCCGGTGAATAGATTCTGGGACAATTCAAGGACAAATAGATTCGGGGAAGAAAACACGATTTTGTCAGGTATTACACCTGTAAGCCTGTTGTTAGCAATTGAAAATTGCTCTAGAGTTGAGATGTTAAACAACTGAGCAGGTATGCTTCCTTGGAGCATATTATTCTCTAAATTGAGATAGAGTAATTGAGTAATGTTGCTTATGGAAGTTGGAATGGCTCCTGAATGTTGTTTTCACTCAAAGCTAGTACGCCTAACTTAGATAGCTCTCCAACTGATTCTGGAATGCTCCCTGTTAAAAAGTTTCCAAACAATGCAAGTACTCTCATGTTCACAAGTTTTCCAATTTCGCGGGGTATGCTTCCTTGTAAGTGATTTCTGAACAGATGCAGTTGCTCTATGGAAGTAGAGAGATTTACAATGGAATTTGGGAGTTCCCCTCTTAGACCACTCTCATGTAAGCCCAAATGCTTAATATGGGTACAATTGACCAAAGAACTGAAGAAGCTCAAGTCATGGTGCCGCATATTCTCTCCAAGTGGATTCTGACCCAGACCTAAGACCTGAATATTATAAAGGCTACCGAAATTATTTGGTATAGGCCCTGTAAAGTTGTTTCCCGAGATGTCAAGGCCAAACAAATTGGACGCATTAACTATTGATGGTGGAAGCCGGCCCGAAAATCTGTTTATGTCAATATAGAACTCTTGCAGGTTAGGAAGGGTGAAACCCAAATCTGTTGGAAGCGTTCCTTCAAACTCATTCTGGTTAAGATCAACACTATAGAGGAATGAATTGTTGTAAAGTTGGAGGGGAACCATACTGGACAATCTATTTTCTGACAAATCAAGATCCTCTAATTTTGCAAGATGAGAAACATCAAAAGGTATTCTTCCCACTAGATTATTTTCACCTAGATGAAGAGAACGCAGAGATGATATATTCCCTATCAACGGTGGAATTGATCCAGTAAAATGATTTGTTGCAAGATTAAGCATCTCAAGCTTAGACCAAGAAGAAAAATCAGTGGGTAGTTTCCCTTGAAGATCGTTGGCATACATATTAATATTTCTGATATCTACATAATGACTTGAATTGACAGGAAATACACCCTGAAAAGAATTGGAGTTCAGATAAAGATATTGTAGGCGAACCAATCGACCAATTTCACTTGGGATGCTCCCTCTTAGATTGTTACCATAAAGATAAAGATAACGCAGTGAAGATATATTTCCTATTGAAGGTGGAATTGATCCACTAAAATGATTGTTTCCAAGATTCAACACATCAAGCTTAGACCAAGAAGCAAACTCAGTAGCTAATTCTGCTTCAAGATGGTTGTTTTGCAAATTGATGAATCTCATATCTATGCAATGATGCAAACTGGCAGGAAATCCCCTTGGAACGAGTTGTTTCCTAGAGAAAGATGTTGTAGGCGAAACAGTCGGCCAATTTCATTTGGGATTAAACCATGAAAGTTGTTATCATAAAGATAAATCTCCCTTAAAAAGGATAGGTTTCCGATATGAGGTGACAATTTGCCCACCAAGTTTAGTGAGGAGAGGTTAAGTGCTGTTACCCTCTGTCATCTGCGGTTACATGTAACCCCTGTCCAATGACAGAAGTGGATGGAATTGTTCCACGAGTCTAGCACACCCGAGGGATCATCTGTTATTGAATACTTGAAAGAAAACAAAGCTTGTTGATCAGTGACATTGTTTGAAAATGAATATATGAATGTTGTTGAGATTCCCAGTACAAAAATTAAGAAAATGTTGAATCGTAAAAAGTTGAAAATCATGGTTGAATGATTAAGAAGAGAAAATGCTACAGTAGTTACTGACCATTGCTTTAACAAAGTAAACAAAATTCAATGTCAACAAAATATAATGACAGACATTAACAAAATATAGTAATAGAAGAGGAAGAAAAGTACCTGACCAAAGT
>PHNY01237949.1:4171-14716 GCA_003724115.2 Anethum foeniculum
ATCAGACCACTTGGAAAAATATGTGAAACAAAATCCGCAAATTATACATTATATTAGCGCCTAAAAAACAATCTTAGTTATTTTAAATTGAAAATGTATAACTTTTTTTATGTACAACCTCTCTACACTCTTGAATAAAAGGGGTTTACATAATGTTGTATTCTTCTCAAAAAAAAAAAAAAAAAAAAAAACTGCATATTTTTCCTTATTTATCTTGTTGGAAAATTTTATTTTTCTCCGGAATAGGACTGTTCTGTATCTCATTTAAGTGGAAGGCTAAAATTTGTTCAAGAGCGTGCCCCCAGCCAATCACCTTTGTGTGGACTTGAAGAATTCGGCAAACCAGTCCACAAAATCTTTAGCTACAAGGATTTAAAAACAGTGGCGTACACACCCCATATAGACCCCATATATAAGTGTTTACATCCTTAAAATTCTTATTTGCTTTATAAAACAGTTGTTGAGTTCAACTGATACTAAGCCAAACAGAGAATCTCCAGTCTTTGAGTTTCTTCCATGGCTTCTACTATCTCGCATGTTGGAGCTGTCAGCCAAAAATTGGTAACCTTTTCCTTTCCTTTGTGTTTAATCTTAGCTTCTTAAGTTGGTATTCAACATACACGCGCATATTACATTTAGTACAACATAATGTCATATTACATTTGATATTACATAAAGTCATATCACATTTCATATTACATTTGATATCTTGCATTCTTTTTTGTTATAGTACTGGGAAGGAATAGACCATGCATGCCATTTTATTTATATGGTGTGAAAATTGGTTCAGCTAATTAACAAGTTCTGTAAACTTGTATACGCTGGTGCTATGTCTGTTGTATTGATTATGCTTGTAATACGACTAAATAGTCTAATTTCAACTTATAATCAACATTGACTAATTGCACACTTCATTTCAGAGGGACTTTTAATCACATACGCTCAATGGTATTATTAGTCCCCAGTGAAATTAACTAAACGTAATCAAAATTTAGTCCATTTGATACAATAGTCCCTTCATAGTGTTGAGCTAGAGAAAATAGTCAGTATCCGTATGACCTTTTTCCGCATCCTAAGTTTAACGAAACAGAAATTGCATAGAATCGAATTATCAAATACTTCAGAGAACGATGACTACGAAACGTCTAATGTGACATTTAGATATACGATTATGATTTTTCTTATTAAGGGTAATTTTAGATGAGAGCATCTGGTTTTCTGTTGTAATTTTATAGATTAATTTGTAGCTCACTATTTGAATTGTTTGGTTTCTGTTTTGGTGCAGTTGAGCTTAAATAGCTCTAGTTCTGGAGGGTCAACCCCGAGCTCAGCTTTCTACGGTAGTGTTTTGAAGAAGGTGAACTCTAGATTCACTCACCAGAAGACTAGTGACTCTAAAACCTTTAGGATTGCGGCTGAGATAGATGAAGGCAAGGAGAAAAAGGTGGACAAATGGGGAGGACTTGCCTATGACATTTCTGATGACCAACAAGACATTACAAGGGGAAAGGGACTGGTTGATTCCCTTTTTCAAGCTCCATCTGGTGCAGGAACTCATGATGCTATTATGAGTTCTTATGAATACCTCAGCACCGCACAAAAGACGTAAGAAGCTAATTAATGGGAAAGTATAAACAAATTTCTTGTTAGTATATTGGTTTTCATGCTTACATCTGTTTGTTGATATGATAATTTTGTTTCAGATATAACTTGGACAACAATATGGGTGGATTCTACATAGCTCCAGCTTTCATGGACAAGCTTGTTGTTCACCTTACTAAGAACTTCATGACCCTGCCTAACATCAAGGTACTTGTTCAGTTTCAAATGCCATAGAACTATCCATAGTATATTGGCTTCAAAATGAGATATTAAAGTTTGGGGCAAAAGAGTTGAGCTAAACTCAGTTGACTGAGCTTTTACCTAATACGCTGGGTCTCACCCACTACATGAACAAATTTCTTTTTCTAAACTTTTATTATAAGCTTGAACTTGTAACTCTGGTCAGCTAGGTCCACTTCTTGTGAGTGAAGCTTAAAAGTAAACTGTACTTGCATCTAGTTGCACTTGAGCTTAACTTTGGCCGGTTGATGTAAGTTATGTTTGCGAAGCTCTTGCTCGAAAACAAATTACAGATAGTACTATTCTAGCTTGTTCATATAGAAGTTTAAGTTGAGCTTAGTAGTGATAAAGTATAGAGAGAAGAGAGAAAAGTAGGGTTTTATTATAATAAACTTGTTCTCGATTACAATATAAGACAGATTTATATAGCCAACAACCAAACAGTAATAAACGAAATCATCCTAACAAGGAAATTATTATAATAATAAAGAATCCACTAATAATAATATTTTATATGTTAACAAGTAGAACATAATGAGCTGCGGATTCAAGTTCTATTGCTGTCCTTGTTCTTACTGTTATATGATTATAAGGCAGGTTCCTCTTATTCTCGGTGTTTGGGGAGGAAAAGGTCAAGGAAAATCATTCCAGTGTGAGCTTGTCTTTGCCAAGATGGGGATTACGTGAGTGAATTACAAATCTTGCCTTCCTATCCGGAATACATACATATACTAATTTCTTGATCATAATATACTGTTTGCTAACAAAATTTCAGCCCAATTATGATGAGTGCTGGAGAGTTAGAAAGTGGAAATGCAGGAGAACCCGCAAAATTAATCCGACAAAGATATCGTGAAGCATCAGATATCATCAAGAAGAAAGGAAAAATGTCTTGTCTATTCATCAATGATCTTGATGCGGGAGCTGGTAGAATGGGGGGTACCACCCAGTATACTGTCAACAACCAGATGGTGAACGCGACACTTATGAACATAGCTGATAACCCCACCAATGTCCAGCTTCCTGGTATGTACAACAAGGAGGAAAACATGCGCGTACCAATTATAGTCACAGGAAATGATTTCTCAACACTTTATGCTCCTCTCATCCGTGATGGTCGTATGGAGAAATTTTACTGGGCTCCTACTAGGGAGGACCGTATCGGTGTTTGCGTTGGGATTTTCAGGACTGACAATATTTCCGAAGAGGCTGTTGTCAAGATTGTTGACACTTTCCCTGGCCAATCTATTGGTAAGGAAAAATATGATTAAATTTGCCACGGATCGGAAATGAAACACAGGTCTTGATTAAATTGTGTATGCCATTATGCAGATTTCTTTGGTGCTCTTCGAGCTCGGGTGTATGATGATGAAGTAAGGAAGTGGATCTCAGGGATTGGAATTGAAGGTATTGGAAAGAAGCTTGTTAACTCAAAAGATGGACCCCCAACTTTTGAGCAACCAAAAATGACTCTCGAGAAGCTTCTCGAGTATGGCCATATGCTTGTTCAGGAACAGGACAATGTTAAGAGAGTGCAATTGGCTGAAAAATATTTGAATGAAGCTTCTCTTGGTGCAGCAAATGAGGATGCTATCAGTCAAGGAAATTTTTAAGGTTAGATACCCTTAAATTTCCTTCATCTGTATCCCACATTTCAGTGGGTGTATTATCTAGTATGAACGTATGATGCACCACCTAACACTCCCTCGTAATTATCAAATAAAAAGAAACCTAGTACTCCCTCTTTTTTAAACTATAGTTACATTTTTTTTTTTTCCTGACAAGTTTAATGTTCATCACATGCTATTAGTTGTAATCTGCAGATTTAATCTATCATATCTTGCGCCTCAAGGCTCAAACTTATACTGTTCTTAGCACTGTTGGGTTTTATTTGAAAAACGTAATCTATGTCTTGCTAATTTTGCAATGATATTAGTAGTATTGCCAGAAGATTTAATTTTTTTCATTTCTATTAATAAGAAATTTAATTTTGTCTGGATACAGGAAACGCAAAATAAGATGTCAAGATTTGATTTTTTTTCTGGATACAGAATGACAAGTTGGTGTTTCATTCCCTAAGGTTGCACGGATCAAACAGCAAATAACTTTGGTCTAGAAGCTAGGGGTGACAATCGTAGCTTCATGTACGAAGATTAGGTTTGCTTTGTCTTGTTAGGACGTGCTTTTTCAGGATTATGAACATTTACTATATTGTTGTCTACTAAAACTTCATTTGGGCATGATCAAGCGTGTCCTCTACAAAATCTCCAGTGATCCAGTTGTCCTGTTAATGTTTATACTGATCTTGTCTCCTCTCATTTATAATTGCTACACACACAAAATTTAGAAGGCACTATATATATTCATCACTATAAGCGCGGAGCCTCAACTTTTGAAAGTTAAACTGTAAAATTATCTAAGCTCTCTCATTGCGAAATAAGGAAAATATTCCCAGAGTTCAGACTCTCATTCAGAGAAGTGAGAGTTCATAATAGTATCTTACTAATGTTAGAATTCTTCTAGTCTTGATATGTAATCTGCTTGAAGACACATAACTACATTGTTATAAAGACACAAAAATTCCCTTCACGTAGCAAAAAGTCAGACACCTTACAGTTGCTGCTATCTCGTATATATTTTGGAGCAGAGGTTTAACAAAAATTCATGGCAGAAGCCTACTTATCATCTTATATATCAGTCCGATAGTTATCTTAAAGTGATATCCAGATACTTATCAATGTGCAAAACAAGACCTAGTACTGAGTACCGGCATGAATTGAGGAAAAGTGTTGCAAGTACAACGGGTAGCAAGTGTTAAAATACATTAATATTTGTACACATCATAGCCAAAAGTCAGTTCAACAGGTATTCAGTCGCTTTGAAGTATCCTACAGGTATTCAGTTGCTTTGAAGTATCCTTTCGTTGTTATCTTTATGGGAAACTACAATAAAAATTAAATACATACTGTCAGTTAATTAGACCCTGAAATTATCATAAAGCCAAAAAACTGCAGATGTATAGTAATCAATTTTTTTTTTTTATGTTTCATGTGCTTGAGCTAAAGAAATTGAAAATAACTTACCTGCATGACCACTGTTGGACATGGAAACATGCGACGATGAGTTTGTATTCTTAGGAACAGAATTGGGTTTCACATGTGACTTTGAATTTTCTGTGGTAAACCTGGAATTTTCTGATGATGAGTTCCCTTTATAATTGGGAGAGCTGGGATTTTGTGGTTTATAAACTAGTTTGCGTGGAGATGAGGTTTTTTTAGTAGGAGAGATGGACGTGGAAGCTTCGAAGGAAGAGTTTGCATTTGTAAAAGAGTTAGGAGCATTCACTGGGGGAAGGTTTGTCTTAATTTCTAAATTTGAGGAGGTCGGTTCTTCCGTTAGAAGAAATGAAGTTACGGCCCCTTTTAGTCTTTCCACCATTCCCACCTGATCACCACGGGGAGATCTTGTGGGAGTAATTTTCTCTGTAATGACCTGAGACAGTGCCTTCTCAGCTTCCCCGGGTTCAAGCTTCTTCATCAAATACTCCGTAACTGAAACACTTTTACTCCAATTACTCGGGCTATTAGATTGACCGTGAACTCTTCCTTCCATACTGCTTTCTGATTTGTCCGTTCCAGTACTGCCATCTGCTAAAGTTTGCCCGGAGGTGTTTCCACTTAAGTCTGCAATTTTAGAAGCAACTGTCTGAGTTGCATCAGATACTGCACCATATGCTGGCGCCAGCTTATCGGTCACTGACTCCGTAATTGTTTTGCTAGAACTAGTACCAGCCTCTTGTTTCTTAATATCATTTCTGACACTGCCCTCTAGGACATGCTTCTCAGATGTCACAGGAACTGCACGAGGCTTCTGCTTTGCAGCCTGTTTGTAGTTCTCAGGTGCCAGCTCCGACTCATACACTGAACCAAAAAGACTACTAAGTTTACAGTAACATCTACAGAAAATCAAAAAGATGGAAACAACACGACTAAATTTAATTACTTGGGGCACCAAGATATTCAGGATCCTCCTCTTCCGCTTCATCCTCATGATCATCCAGGCTAACACCCCGTGTGAATCGGGATGTAGGTGAGTTGGTATTTTGACCGTGTCTTCGCTTGATGCTGAGGGTATGCCGCCACTTTCTTGCTTTTTCCTTCACTCTTGAGATGACTGTTGATTTCTTTGTAGGAGACTGTGCGCCATCAAAATCATTATGCTTTGCAAATGGACTTGATGGCCATATTGTGGCATCCCCTGCTTCAAAAACATATAGTACAAAACTCTATGTCACCACCAATACACCAGCCATTTCATATAAACCAAATTAAGCATATCCCGCTAGTAGAATTACAAGGAAGGGTCTGAAAAATGTAAGATACGATGAAACGTTACCTCTACGCACTTGTGTATTCTAATCAATATCAAGTGAAAAGAAAGAACTTGAAATGTATGTTACACGTGTGTAAAAGAAAAAAAAAATACCTTGAAGAAGCTGTTGAAAAGTAGGGGAAGGTATAGATTTAGGAGTTTTGAAGGTTCCTGTGCCAGGGGAGTTTTGAGATTTTGCTGCACGCGGGGAGTTTTGAGCTTTCGGAGTTTTTGAGAAGGATGAAAATTTCTTACCATCTAGCTGAGCCATTTTGAAAAATCTTCATGGGAAAAAAATTCCGAATTTTATTCATAGCAATGATATAAACCTGGAAGAGAAATATATGAGCTGGGAACCATCGAATTTGATGCATTACTTTCCGGGTTCTTGTGTGAACAAAAATATAACATGCAGCAGTGGCATTGTGAAGTCGGAGAATGATTGTTAAATTGTATGGGCTTTGTTATTACAAATGGCATAATAGTCTATATATAATACATATATTTGACCTGGTCTAGAAGCAAATGCCCCCCCTTTCCAAGATCTATGGTCTACCCCTGGTCTTCTTAACGATACTAACAAGTCCAAATTCTTCTCTGCTGCATATTCAAAATGCATAGACCTATAGCATACACTACAAAAACTCAACTTCACAACATATTAGCCCATTGTTGGTTAATTACATTCCGGTCTTTTTGTAATAGAACATAGAATATATTTCTGACAATAAGTACTCAGAAATGTCAAACTCCCGGATAGTCATAGACAACCAAGATCCGAGCTCGGGTTCGATAGGTCTTCAAAATCGACGAAACAGAACCCTATTCTTATTTGAACACAGGTATGGCAAGACATGATAATATGTATATTGATATCATAAAACAGTCGGACTAAACGTGCAAGCTATACGTACAGCAAGTACCAATGTGGTGCGTTCTCTTCCTTCTATATTCATTTGTTTGCGACCTAAATCTTATATGTGATCTTTCGGTTGGCCAAATTATTCAAATTTCAGTCAAAAATTTTAAGACTAGATAAATGTCTTTTCCGAACTGTCACACTGCTTCGGCAACCAAAACCATAGTAGCAACTAAAGTACATGAATACAGCAGAATATTGTAGACTAAACAATTTTTGGTTTTATACAAAAAGATATATAAATAAGTTGTGGCCAAGTTTATGGTAATAATATACAGTAGTATCCTTTGCACAAAGGAAGAAGATTGGATTACATTGGATCTTATATCATTCAATTAAGACACTAAATTATGTTTGTTTTCTGTAATATACACTCCTAGTCCTAACTCCTAACAAAAATGTTACTGCCTCGGAAAAATTAGACCATACCAAAAAATAGAAAATTTTGCTTCATATACTATACCAACAAAGGGCAACTGGCTTTCTGTCCACTCAAGTTGCACTCTGCAAAAATTAATCTTCTTCTCCAGTTTTTCATCCATATCATGCATTGTTATCTTGTTTGCTGACAAGTATGATCACAGTACACAACTTAAATTCCACTAGACATAACATCTGCATTGTTTCTTCAGTATACGTCATATTTAAAGTGAAATTGTTCTTCAGCACTAAAAGTTCAACTCCCCTCAACGTGAAGTAGAAAAATGTCTCTGGCCTTTTAGTGAGAAAGACCCTGCCGTGAAAAAGGAAAATCACATTTAAGTAGAAGATGTCTCTGGGTTCTTACCAATGACGATATTACAAAAAGAAAGAATATTTTTCCATCTGCAGGACCCAGAAATCTGAGGCTGATCAGTCTTGAACCCAATCATTGATTTCTGTCCAAGATCATAATGTGTCATCTCTCATCTCAAAAAAATTGTTATGGCCAACTGTTGTTTTCGGAAGAAAACATACCTACATTTCAGCTCTTTACCTCCTAAATTAAATATCTAAAGCAAATAGGGAAGCAGATCTTACACTCTATTTCATCGGCACCATTTAATCAACTAACTACACTTAATTCGTGACTTAATACGAGATCAGGTTGCTTATTTTTGGATGATATCCAGCTATGAGCAGGTTGCTTCTTTACTCCTCTATTAGACATGAGCTTGCGTAATTCTGCTGCATCATCCCAGTACCCTCCAGTTGCCATAACATTTGAGACAAGTACATAGGTTGCATCATCGTAAGGGCAGAGTTCCATAAGCTGTGTTGCATTACGTATAGCAATTTCCTTGTTCCCATAAATCTGACAAGCACTTAGCAAAGTTTTATAGACTGTGGGTCCTGGTTTTATTGACATACTAAGTATAAAGGATTCTGCTTCATGAATATAACCAGCTCTAGCATACAGATCTACTATGCAAGCATAATGTTCTAACTTAGGCGGCTCAAGGGAATCATCACTTCTCATCATATCAAAATACTCAAGTCCCTTCTCCAGCAATCCTACATGACTACAGGCAGTGAGCACCGCAAGAAATGAGGTAAGATCAGGTTTAACCATGGTTCTTCTCATTTTTTCAAACAATCCAACGGCTTTACTACCATGTCCATTATAAGCACAACCAGCAAGTAGTGAATTCCATGAAACTAAATCATGTTCTTCCATTGACAAGAAAACCTTTTCTGCATCAGCAATTTTCCCACATTTTGCATACATGGAAACAAGTGCATTCAGCACGCACATATTCGATGTATACCCAGACTTGAAAACTATACCATGGGTTTGCCTCCCCTCCTCAAGTGCAGCTATAATTCCAATGGCTTTTAAAATGCCTGACAATGTATAGACATCAACATTAATGCCTTTCTGCCTCATTTTGGAATAGCACTCAAGAGCTTCCTCGCCTTTTCCCAATTTGGCAAACCCCGCAATAACTGCATTCCATGATATCTGATCCCATATTTTCACAGTTGAGCAAATTCTGCTGAAGTTGTCAGCATTGCCACTCTCTGAATACACAGTCATTAAACTAACTGACAGGTAATTATTAGATTCTAAACCTTCTCGAATTATGCGACCATGAACTTGCTTAAAATGATTAAAATCTTCTGGAAATGAAAACGAACTTAACAAACAATTATAAGTCAAAAAATTTGCTCCAACACCCCAGCGTAACATATCTCTAACAAGAATCATTGCTTCATCAGGCATTTGTGCTAATGAATACCCACCAACTATCGAAGTCCACGTAACAATATTCTTCTCAACCATCCGATCAAACACTTTCCTCGACGCCTCAACATCCAAACATTTCGAGTACATATCAATCAAACCAGTTCCCACAACAACATTTAATTCCATTCCAATTTTCAAACATAACCCATGAACTTGACCCCCAACTCTGCTATCCTTCAACTGCGCACACCCAACAAGAACACCCGATAAAGTATGCGATGTTATAACTCCACCCATATTTATCATTCCAGAAAAAATCTCAATACCCATTTCCGGGTTCTGGGCATTAACATACCCAGAAATCAATGAATTCCAAGTAACCACATTTCTCTGAGGCATTTCATCAAACAACTTTTGAGCATGTAACACGCAACCACATTTACCATACATATCAACAAGAGAAGTTGTGATAAACAAATTTGAAAAAAACCCCATCTTAATTACAGTGCAATGGAGCTGAATACCCAAATCTAAAGACCCCAATTTTGCAGATAAAGATACAAACTTGGTGAAAACACGAGGGGTATCATCATGTATATAATTTGAATCAAAATCAACAGAATAGAGGTTCTGTAAAGATGGGTATTGATGATTCTTGGGAGAGTTAAAATCTTGGTGTGTATAGAACATGCGGTATATGAGAGGAGTAATAGCGCGGGAAACAAGGTGATTGGCTGTTTTGGTAGTGCACACAATATTACAGCTTAATAGTTGAAACATCTCAAAATTTTAAATTATGTTGGGGTTTCATGACAAAAATTAGTTTCAGACAAAGATATTGATAACATAGATTAGGAAGTAGGATCAACTTGAGCAGTTTGTTTAGACAGTGAAATGTAGAGATCGATTAAAATTTAAAAACGTGTCTCTCAGCCAGTTTCGTGTGCCAGAATTTTATTTATCTATTTATTTGAATAAACTAGCCGATAACCCGTGCGAAACACGGTTCTATATTAATTTTTTCAAATTATACAATATAATTTTTTGAAAATTATTTAATTCATCAAATTGTATCAATTTAATAATTTGATAATATATTTTCACTTTCATACTAATCTTTTTAATAATCGCGTTTCGATTTAATATAATTTAAATCCTAATAATATATTTAATTGATAATGATATAAATAATCACCTTAAAAGTATATAGTGGACCGACAATGTAAAAGATATTTGTCGTATCAAT
>PHNY01237977.1:6024-17894 GCA_003724115.2 Anethum foeniculum
TTTTGGTTTTTTGATTTTTCAATTTTTTTTGATTTTTTTAAAGTAATACTACTAAACCCCCTCCCCCATACCTAAATCATGTATTGTCCTCAATGTATGCAAATGGGAGAAAAATGACAAAGTAAAAGGACGAGAATACCTGATAAGGGCATGGCAGAGAGATAAAACTAACTATTATACAGCAACAAAGAAACTTACTTCGATCACGCATCAATGAGGTGGATCACCTCCTCCTCTGAATCAACCCAGTACTAAAATGGCTTAAGCCTTTGACCATTAACTTTAAAAGTTTCACCAGTTTTAGGATTTTCAATTTCAGTAGCACCATGAGGAAAAACAACACTAACAACATATGGTAGATCTCAATTTTCCAGGAAAAAAATGCAGCCTAGAGTTGTACAAAAGAACTTTTTGACCAGGAGAAAAAGATTTTCAAAATAGATTTATCATGCAAAAGTTTATTTATTTCTTTATAAATCTTAGCATTTTCATAGGCATCATTCCTAATTTCCTCTAAATTAGACAGTTGTAACTTCCTATGGCTACTAGCAGTGGTTAAATCAAAATTCAATTCTTTAATGGCCCATAAAACTCTATGTTCAAGTTCAACAGATTGATGACATGCTTTACCAAACATAAGCCTATAAGGAGATATACCCAAAATAGTCTTAAAAGCAGTGCGATATGCCCATAATGATGTAACAGTTTTACACCAGAGCCAATGAGAAGACCTATTTGTTAGTGTTTGTGCCCTAGAGATGACATGATTATGACTTATTTAAAGACATATGGATTATTAATAATTATGTTCTATCGATTATTCTTTATTAATTTATTATGTCTATATTACTGCGATATATATGTTAGAATAATAAATGTCCTTAGAATTTGATATGCATTCTATATCTCTAAGTACGTGACTTAGAAATAAGATTATGAGATTAGTATCGATATTTCTAAAGGTCCCTAGTCGAGTATTATTAAGGTACAATAATAAGGCATAAAGGCTAGTATGTTTATTGACTGATGTTCACATCTCATTGATCATAGGTATAGTGATACTAAAGTCAAAACTATAAGCACATGTAAAGGTATATGGTGTGCGTAGGGCCGTTCCCCACTTCCGTCCAAGGGCGCTCTAGATTGACCCACCGTGAGATTCTACATGTTAAAAGTGTCATAAGTAATTCTCTCGTTGATAATGATGTAATGATCCATAGACCTGAAATCATTATAATTCTATACGAGAATTAATATATTTTGATTACATCAAAAGTTATCTTTAACAAGGTAATCATAAAAGTGGACATTGGATATATTATGAATCGTATGAGAAATGTGAATGATCTACATGGGATTTAACCCTCCTATATTTTAAGAGTGATATTATTGGCCTCTTGTTTGAACTAGACTATGAAATGCATGGTCATAATCAAATATTGATTTGAATAAGATAGTCTACTCATCGATCAAGAAAATTTGGATTAAAATATGAAGAGGATGAAATATAACATGCCTCGAGTTTCTTTAATATTGTTGTTGCTGATTATCAAAGTTGTTTGATCTTCGTGATTTGTTTGGTTAATTGGTTTTGATTGTCTGTTCTTGAATTGCGATTTGAATTGAATATAATTGCCCTATTGTTGAGTGTGATACTTTTCTAACAAGTACTACTAAGTGAACTAACAGTTGGAGAACAACATCATATGTTACAGCCTGCAAACACATCTTGCATTGAATAACTAAACAAAAATGAATGTGTCCTATGCTGCAGCCTGCAAACACATCTTGCATTGAATATCAGAACAAAAAAGAATGCAATATTCATAACATAAGGAGTCAGCTAAGAAACTCATGTAACACGTGCACCATATCAAAATATTTGTGATGGGTGGTTCAGAATATAAACTTCATCACCACTAACATATGTACGACTCATGATGTAAATCTTTGATCACCCAAATTGGTTTTAAATCCAACAAACAAACAACAAACAGAATCCAAATTTCAATGACAAAAGGAATATGTGACTGTGAGTGCATATACAGTCATGAGTACTTCCAAACAAATTTCGATTCATTTGAGACGTTTAGGTTTGTGGAAATGGGTTGGGTTGAATTTAAGATGTAATTTCTTGAAAATATTCCAACACTAAATTATATCGTACATTATGAAATAAATTAAAAAAACTCTCTTGGGGACCCATATGAAGGAGATTAAAAAGGAATTCATAAAAGCTCTTACTTGTTAATTATTTTTACAGCAAACACTGCAAATTGTGTTTTTTTTACCAGATTATTACTACTGATGTATTTTTTTCCGGTCATTCTTTATCTTCCTGGTCAAAATGACTATTTTCTACGTACCGCATATAATATTCAGTAGGAAATAATATTGAGACCTACCCATATCCGGCCGATGTTGGAAGAAAATGGCAAAATTATGACTCATTTTGCCATATTAACATTGTTAGTGTGAAAATGTCATTTTCATCCTAATATACTACCATAATAAAGGGGCGTTGCTCACCCCGAGTCAAAGACAAGCAAAATTATATAAGTTAAAACACAGGGGCATTGCCCAACCCAAAGCAAAGACAAGCAATATTATACTAAGTCAAAACACAGGGGCGTCGTTCAACCCACAACACAAACAAGCAAAATTTTATTAAGTCAAAGCATAGGGGCATGGCTAACCCCACAACAAAGACAAGAAAAATTATACTGTCAAAACATAGGGGCATCACCCACCCCAAATCAAAGACAAACAAAATTATACTAAGTCAAAACATAGGGGTGCCACTCACCCCAAAACAAAGACAAGTAAAATTATACTAAGTCAAAACACAGTGGCGTCGTTCACTCCCCAGCACAAAAAAAAAAAACAAAATTTTATTTTTTCAAAGCATAAGGGTGTCGCTCACCCAACATCGAAGACAAAACAAATTTCAATAAGTCAAAACATAGGGGTGTCGCTCACCCCAAAATAAAGAGAAGCAAAATTATTCTTCTTCGAAACACAGGAGTGTCCTTCACCCCAAAATAAAGACAAGCAAAATTATTCTCTATCAAAACACAGGGGTATAGCTTACCCCAAAGCAAAGAAAAGCAAAATTATTATGTCAAAACGCTCATCCCAAAGCAAAAACAAGCAAAATTATACTATTTCAAAACACAGGGGTGTCGCTCACCTCAAAGCAAAGACAAGCAAAATTATACTATGTCAATATATAGGGGCGTCGCTCACCCCCACAGCAAAGATAAAGTAAATTTCACTAACTCAAAGCATATGGGAGTCACTTACCTCCCATCAAAGACAAAATAAATTTTACTAAGTCAAAACACAGGGACGTCGCTCACCCCACAGCAAAGACAAGCAAATTTTGCTAAGTAATTACAAAGAGACGTTGGTCACACCAAGAAAATATCAAAAAATTTCTAAGTTCAAGCAAAGAGGCATTACTCACCCCACAAGCACATCTCATAAAAAAATTGAAGTAAGAAAACAGGGGCATTGCTCACCCCAAGAACATATCAAAAATGTTTCTATTTAAAAGCAAAGGAGTGTTGCTCACCCCAAACACATATCAAAAAAAAAAATAAGTAAGAACACTGGGGTGTTGCTCACCCCAAATACATAGCAAAATTTTTTTAAGGAAAAGAAAAGGGGCGTTGCTCAGTGAAGCACATATGAAAAAAAATCTAAGTAAGAAGACAAGGGGCATTGCTCAACCCAAGCACATAGAAAAACTTTTCCAAGTAAATGCAAAGGGGCGTTACTCACCTCAAACACATATCAAAATTGTTTCTAAGCAAAAGCAAAGGGACATTACTCACCACAAGCACATACCAAAATTTTACAAGACCCCAAAAAAGGTCAAAAGTACCTCAGAGTGGTAACTCATGCGGCGGAGCAAGTTCAGCACTTATCGACAAATGTAGTCATTTTATGTGATTGAGGGACTGTAAAAGATTGATGCATATTACAAAATTTCCAAAATCAATATCGCGTGACTTAAAAATTTGATTACTTTTAAAGAAAGTTAATCGAAGATGTTGAAATCAACGTATTATGAGTTGTTTTATTTAATTAAAAAATAGACCACTGGATTGAATTTAAACAGATTATCCAGGTCTTAACTTTTGCTGACAATATACATATTAAATATCTTGAGTCGACATATTATAAAATCTATGTAAGTGTCTAAAACAATAGTGCTTAACAAAAGAGTCTTAAAATACAATATTACAAAAGATAAGTTTTTTACTTGAGGTACAATAAAGTTGAAAACAAACAGTTAATTAAAGAAAGACAGATAGTAAACGCATAAAATTGTCCGAATTGACTAGAAATGAACTCAACACATTCAAAAACAAAATACCATCACACAATTTCAGATTCCTTAGTTTCTATCGCCTGGGTTTCCGGGTTGATTCGGATGGCGAATAGCAGCAAATGGATCAAATGAGTTGTTGAATCCTTGTGCATGAGCATTTGGGTTTACAAACCCAAAATTATCAACCCTCTGATCTCTGAACCCACTTTGAACCTCTTGCTCAGTCATTCTTCCAAATCCTCCTGTGTTCACTGAAGGAACATACATGTCATTTTGATTATAGCTGTTAATGCTATTCATTACTCCCTGCTGGCTTTCGTTCGGTATTGGAAACTGAAGGCCACTGCTCCCAGCCCAATGTTCTGGCACTATGCTGTTGAGTCCACCCAAAGTTGCCCAGTCAAAACTATTACCAAAAGGATATCCAACATTCTGAAGCGTGGTCCTGTCACTGAGATGGTTCACTGTAAAGGACCGATCATTCATAGCCAGATGCAATGGTTCGTCCAACTGAGATGAAGATGATGAAGAAGAACCACGTCTACGGTCTCTTCTAGCAGTACCCATTTCAACAGCCCTTTGTGCATTTGAATTTTTCTTGTATATGCGGCAAAGCACCCAATCATCCAACTGTACATAATGCCTTTAAACTTAGTAAATAAACAAGAATAATAACAACAATAATTGTAATAAAATTGGACAAACTTTGTTTTTGCCTTATTTCTTTTTTAAAGAAATTCATGCAATACTACTAGCAGTAATGTGGTAAAATCTAGCGGCCCAATACTACTAGCAGTAATGTGGTAAAATCTACCTATATAGGAAAGACGAGTTACCATATATATATGCTAGCTGGAACGAATAAAATAGTACATTAGTGAGATTTTATATAGCATAAAATTACAAGTTTTATATTGGCATGAAGAGGTAAGCATAATTGCATAATACGTACCCTTGAGCTTCTAGTTCTCCTTTGTGGCTCAAAGAGTCTGTACTCATGCATGATCCAGTTGGTTTTAGATCCTCTTGGAGCTTTGCCGATGTAAAAAACCAAGGCTTTTTTGATTCCGACCGTTTTTCCGTCACTAGATATAAACTTGTCAGTTCCTGTTGCTTTCCAGAATCCTGATCCAGCTAGTCTGTTAGGGCGTGATCCATTGGGATACTTTCTTTCTCTCGGACTGAAAAAGTACCATTCCTTATCACCGAACGATGCTTTGCCTACACAAACCAGTGACATACACCAGTAAAACATGATAAAATCATGGAAGTAAATATGATGAAATCTCAGAACTTCCTGTAGTAGCTCTCATTTTAGGTAACAAGAGATTTTCCAAGATAACAAACAGCGACAATTTAAGACTTGGTAGAGGCATGCTAGACTCGGTAATTAAAAGCATCAAGCTCAGTGCACTAGTGTCACCTATTTAACATATCTAACAAAGATATTGAATGAAACTTCAGCATGTGAGAATCACAAACTCATAGCATGACTCTTCAAAACATGATTTAATACACGAGCATATCAAAAAATTCAATACAAAAGTGTCACAAATAAATATTCTGCTTGTCTGTGACACATTTACAACATAAAATTTAGTTAATGCATGAAACTTAATCAGCGAGTGAGTGTCTCGCTAAGTGTCATTGATGGCATAAAAGACACATTTACCATTTAAAATTCTTTTGATGCATGAAATTCGAGAGTGTAATACAAAATTACAATACATATATATATATATATATATATATATATATATATATAATATTTGATACATAATACATGGCGCGTGAACTTAAAGTGAGAGATAACACGCATGAACATTAAAATATAATAACATGAATATACACATCAAGTGGATTAATAAGCACAGCGCGTTGATGTCACGTATTCATAAAACATGATTGTGAGTGAAATGTCACGCATGTATTTAAATAATGAATAATGTGTGAGTATTAAGTGTTCATAAAACATGGTTGCGCGTGAGGAGTCATGCATATTTTCAAATCGTGAATGTTACACAATATAGTGGCGCGTGACAAGTCACGTATTTAAATTTTTGCAAAAATCAGAGAAAAGATAATGAGATCTTACTCGGCAGAACCCAAGGATCATACTTATATAGATCAACATCTCCAATGGCTGTGAATTTCAAATTTTGTCCAGCAACTTTCGGAAAAAGATAGTCCACCATAAGTTCTTCATCAGTCGGATGAAATCGAAATCCAGGTGGTAAATTGAGCTGAGAAAGAGGGTCCACCATCTCTTCCAGCACCATAGTTCTCCTCCCTGCCTTTTATTTTTATTCTATACAGTTGCAGAAAAGGGCACTAGTTATATAGGCAATATAACACATGCACATCAGTAGATAAGTTCAGTTGTAGGGGTCCACACTTTAATTTTCTGACACGTATATCCTGTTTGGTATATCTTATATAACTTTTATGTAACTTATAAATTAAAAAATATTTGTATATTTTAATTTATAAGTCCCTTATAAGAGATCCCAAACGGTACCTAACTTGGGGCATCTTTAATAAATTTTTTAATAAGTAATAAAGGTGTTACTAACGGTGTTAAAATTTTTGTGACATGACATTTTATTTTGCTAGTAGAGTTGCAAGGTTATCCAGAGAAGTTGTCAATTTTGATACTCTCTTCATATTTAATTTGTATTTAACTTTTATTTATATTTGTCACATAATAGTAAGTATTTAATTTATACGAGATACCACTAAGGTAATTGGTATGGGTGATAATTATTGGAGTTAGGAGGGTGCTAATGTGACATGAATGAAGTGAAAATAAAATTTATTATCTTATTATCTTTGTACCATTTTAATTCATATTAGAGTTTTTGACATATGTAAAGGCGTTAAAAAATAATGGTTGTATTTCAAATAAAATTTTAATTTTTATGTTAAACTAAAAGTTAAATTCTAAACTTCTATTTGGTATTGTATCATAAATTATATTTATGTTTAGATATAATTTTTTTAATACCTCAATTACTTGTAAAAAAATAGAACTAGTTAAAATATGACGGTAAAAATTATTAATGTAAGGGTAATGTTTGGTACTGCTAAAAAGTGACTCTACTATAGCTGTTCTAATGGAGTGAAGTGCATGGAATGAAAGCAACACTATCTCTATTGATTTCAACAAGTCAATGGACGCGTGTCTAGACAGGTGTTAACACCACAATTTTACAACTGCAGCTGCATGCTAGCTTTTCAAGGGAAAACTAAGTTGTTTATTTACACGTTATATAACGACGTCAGGTAACTATAAATACGTGGGAGCAGTAGTAGATAGAAGGTCTGTGAGTTGGATGGAATTTTATAATTTAAAGCAGTGCCAAAAATAGGTTGTTGTGATCTATTGGTGGATAGGATAGTTTTAAAATTTCTTTAAAATCGATAGGATATTATTCAAGTCATTCAAAAAATAGTAAAATATATTGGATAAAGATAAGGAAGGTCATGAATAAAGTGTTTTTAAAAGTTTGTGTGCATGTGAAAGATGTATTATGATATTTATAGCCTAGAAAAGGAGAATGAATGCTGAGCTCATTGCATCACTAAAAGTTTATGTATGGCCAAAAGTACTACCTAATAATAATAACTAAATTTTGTTCTGGTCTACTTGTTAAAGTCCTGTCAATACGATTCAGAAAATGGATGCCGTGTTCACTTATATTAGTCTGACGAGTCTTCGCTGATAATAAAATTATATTTAGATTCTAAGTTTACATCAAAAAAATTTATTTATGAAAGTAAATAGTATCTAACAAAAAATTAAGATCAAATATAACATAATTTCATATAATTTAATTGTTATATATATATATGTAAGATTTTATATTGGAATCAATGGTTATTTTAATTTTTAAATTTAAATGAGATTGGATGTTAAATTCGATATGTTAGGTTTAACAATTGTCGAATATTTCTTAACAAAAAAAAAACTATTGTCGAATATTGTGATTGTAATATTAACAAATCAATTTTGATGAAAAACAAATTATTACGATGGTGTTCTTCCGTGTTCTTTATATAAGGTGTTTTTTATGAAGTGCAACACACACAGATGTGTATATATATGGTGGAGATCTAGAGAGGACCTTTCTGTCAAGAGAACTAAGAGAACCCATCCAGACCACTGATTATTATCAATTATTAAAAAGAAAAATTCATAAAAAGGAATGGCATTGTGGTTATTTTTTTGAAAATTATGGGCACATATACTTTTACAGAAACATGATGTAATTGACAGATTCATAAGTATGGATATATTTTAATCATATGTTGATTGATAGAGATCGCGATTTGATTAAAAGGGCAATGAATCATTCAAATATCATTCCTTATATAAACACATGGATGATATATACATTGATTACCAACATATATCTGTATGATAACATATATCTATATGCAGCTCAAAAGAAAAAAAAGAAAGGGAAAATGGAGAAATAACATTACAATCATTGGGTACTTAGTAATTACTAAATGTGATGCCTAACGATCTCGATTCTGAAAAGATAGAGATCATGTTGTAGGTGTTCTGCTTCAGATTAACAGATTCTTGTACGTGTTTTGCTTCAAATCAACAGATTTTTGTAGGTGTTCTCATCAAGATGAACATCATTATCGTGAACATGCCTTCAAATTAATAGATTCTTGTAGGTGTTCTGCTTCAAAATTAAGACTCATAGCATAATATAAGATTCTTTTATGTGTTCTTAGCATATCCACTTTACCCTACTCGATTTGCCATGTTTTGTTTGCTGTCAATACTTTGAAAATCAAGATGTCGAAAATTATGAATAAAGTATGCGTTCTAAAGTCTTATTGAGGATGAATTCTAGCATTTTGAACAATTTGGTAAGCTCTCAGTCAGATAATCGATATAAGAGTACGACGGAAACAACATCTCTTGGTGGGGCAAATCCCACGTAAGCTCCATAGCTGGTAGTGAATCCTTGTCAATGTAATGGGAGGCGCAGTGGCATAGGTTTATATTAGTCATTAAACATAAACCTCAGGATGTTGTAATACTAATAAGTAGTGAAGTTGAGATCAACTAATAGTTGAAACTTGAAAGAACATGCTACTTGTACTCAACTAATAGCGTACCGCTAACATTTATGCGTTGGGGGATTCTTCTGATGCTGGAAAACTATAATATTCGTTTTGCTTCTGTACATAAAGTGCATACAGATGCAATTAAACTTCAAAAGCTTTTTCCTTTCTTTCTACAAGGCACTTTAACACCTGAGTTTTGGTATTATCCCAACGCATAAGTACTTTTTAATATAAAATTCTCTTAATTATTTTTAAAAACAACATTCTCATAAATAATGAGCTTTCTTTTGAGTATTGTTCTAGGATAGTATAACATACATTTTCTGTTTTGAAATTTTTTTAAGATGATTCTTATTGTTTTCATGTGACAAATTTAATTAAATTTTGTTGTACTGTTAATATTTTTAAATTTTTTGATTTTTTAAAATATTTGTTAATAAAATTTCAGATATTTTGTGAGTACAACACATATGAATCATAAAAGTGAATGCACATATGATTCATCCTAATAAAAACACTTAATAAAACATTTAGTAAATCATTTCATTCAAATATGTATTTAGAATTATTTTTTTAATATTTTAAATTTTTCGAACAAATATTTACATTCTCTTTAATATTTTATAATGTTTAATACAAGATTATTTTAATTGTTTTTAAATATAAAAATATCTTGAGTGCTTTTAAATATAAGGTTATGTTAAGTCTTTTTTTAGTAAAAGATTCTGTTAAGTGCTTTTTAATATAAGCTTCTCTTATGTTTTATAATTTTTAATACAAGATTCTATTCATTTTCTTATATAAGATTCTCTTAAATGTTTTGTATTTTATAATAAAAGATCTTTTTAACTATTTTATAATTCAAGATTCTCTTAAGTGTTTTGTATTTTCTTCTCACTTTAGTTGATAATCCTGAATTAGCTCTATGCTCTGATATACTTTGAAGGATTACTCAACTAAGGGGGAGAAGGGGTTACAAAAATAGTAATTTGTTCCTTTTATCTTTCTCTTTATCTATTGGGGAGAGACTAAGGGGGAGAAATTACTATTGGTTCTATGTTCTTTATGTCTCATCTAGTAGGGAAGTTCAACTTACGAGGAGTTTCACCTGAAAGGAGATATAAGGAAGTTTGAAGAAACGTATTTATCTGCAACTTTACTTAAGGGAGAGAAGAACCAGTTCTCTGCTGAAGCTGAAGGTTTATAGAAGATGCAGAAGGTATAAGATAGTATCATTTACAAGTCCAGACCTGAATGTTAGAAGCTGATTGAAGATCTATTTTTGGAGTTAGTTGAGTTATCCTCCAAACTATTGCTTCTCCATTATTATTTGAGAGTCAGGTGTAACAGTCAAATAGGGGGAGATTGTTGAGCAAGATTGAAGCTGGATATTTTATCTCAACAATAGTGGATTGGATAACTCAACATAGAACAAGGACTTGGAAACAATACTATGTTCCACTAAGAATCAGTACTGATTGAAGTTATGGTATATACACAGAGATCTTAGTAATTGCAGTGAAGAAGTCATCAACAGAAGACCATTTGAAGTTCATTAATATGTTCAGGAAACGGAGTAATAAGGTTGAAGTCATTCGTAGGAGTTAGTATGATCAGTGTGAATTTAAGGAGACATGGATATCGGGATCGCGTAATTTTTGCATAATTTTTGTTTCATGAAAACGTAAATAATTTGGTATTTAAAGCCAAGGATTTTCTTTCAAAAAAAATACTCAAGAAGCACTTACAGCTTCCGGATTTGATTTAGCATCTATAATGTGTTCTATTATGTGTTGTTCTCAGCCGATTTGATATAACACCTGTAGCGCCCCCAAATCCGGGGTCGGAGATCTGAGTCGCCACGGTCACCTCATTCCATTCTTTTCACTTAATCTTACAACATATAATAATTAATTTCCAATTCACACACTCACACACCTTGACCCTACACTGATTCAACTCACACACAGGTTATAGTCTTGGAAATGAAACAGATACATAACTAGAGATGAATCCATAAAGTGATAGTTATTTGTGACAACCAGGGTCAAATCCCGAGCCTTTAGCAACTTGACGCATCAAAATTTCGAGAGTCGGCTCTGATACCATATATGACAACCCGGGTCAAATTTAGAGAAAGTAACCATTTCCTCACACTGCAAGTGTGTGATTTCTGTTTAATGATCTCACAATGTGTTTCACTCCACTCTACACTCAAGTGCTTGTCACTCAGGCTCACATTGTTTCACTCCACTCAGAGCTCCAAACATTTAAGTGTATCTGCAAGGAAATCCTTTTCATAGAAAAGTTGCCTTCCACCTTCAATGTAATAACCCGAAATTTTGGACTAATTTGAAAATTTTCTGATGAATAGTAGTTTTACTGATTAAGAAATGTAATCAGGTCACACTATATAGGACGTCTTGAATGGAAATTCTGAGTCCGT
>PHNY01238017.1:2844-22326 GCA_003724115.2 Anethum foeniculum
GTCCCCTACTTCGACCGAATTAATATTGTGGTTAATGGGGTTCTGTATTTCGATGGTGAGGAGGAGCTAATTGCTTTTGATATGCACACTGAGGTTTTTCGAACTGTTCCGTTCCCAAGCTTTCGTCACATAAAGCGATCTGAACTTTTGGATTTTCAAGGTTGCGTTGCTTTGGTGTTCCAGTCTGAATCAGGATTCGATTTATGGATGTTGGATGATGTTTCTGGCCACGTCACTTGGACTAAAAGGTTTGGCATAGAGGTGGATTCAGAGACAGAGTTATGCCTCACCGAGTATTTGGGTGGAGGACAGTTTTTTGGAAACAAGTTATTGCTGAATCAAAATATAAGATTGTATAATGTCTTGTATGACTATCAGAAGAAGGAAACCAAATTTTATAAAGTTGGTGAAGAGAATGTTTGTGCATATCTCAAATACACAGAGACACTTGTTTCACTAGATGACTTTGAGCCTGTGGATAAAACACCAACTGCATCAGTTTCCCGGAAGAATGGTGTGGATGAAACGCCAACTGCAAAAGGTGTGGATGAAGCAACAACTGCATCAGTCTCCCAGAAGAAAGGTAACTTAGCTATTAGCATAAGCATCAATTTTTTCATGTTTCAAATAATTAGTACTTGTGCTATTGTTCCAAGTTATGCTTATAATGTGCACATATTCTGTAGTTCTATATATTTCTACCTATGTCATTTTTACGTTTATCATTGTTACAGATTGAACCATTTTAGTAATGATTGTCTGTGAGTGTTCCTTACTCTTGCTTCATTTCGTTTGATCCCTTTTGAACATTAGCATCCTTCTTTCAGTTGTACTACATTGCATGCATATATTGGCTTTATATTTATGAGTTCAGTATAATGGCACAAAGGTTTTTAAATAAAGATAGATGTTCGGTGTTCTGCAACGGGCAATTTATTAAAGATATGATCCTCTTTAATCTCCGCCTGTTCTTCAGCCTAATCACCTTTATATTTATAACATGATGACTGTGGATGGTGAATCAACTAAGCTCCCTTTTTTTTTTATCGCAGTTTATTGATATTGCCACATCAGAATATAGGTCATTAAAAGTCAACCAATAAACATTACCTATTTATGAGCCTCGCTTCCTTTATGTATTTCCTTGATCGTATATGTTCTCCTTGGTTGATAGTGTGATACCTTCAAATGATTCGTGGCCTTGTGTAGGGAAGTTAAAACGATGAAACTTTAGGTAATATGCAGAGCAATGGGATTGGCCTGTAGTTTAGAAAATCATGCCTACATCTTCACGACTGCTACTTTTGTGGAATTCTATGAGATTTATTCCAATTCTGATATAAGTTTGTTGTTAGCTCCTGCCTTAGGAAGCAACTGTCCCGGTACCTTCCTGTCCCAATGACCCCATGTGCTTTAGGACTCTTGATGTAGAGATTATGGTACTTAAACTAAAATTCCTAACATCTATATGCTAAATCATGTGGTCAAAGAAATCCATGGTAGCAGTATATGTTGGAATGAATATTAGTTAGCGCTTTTAATTGAAGAACCTTCATGCTTTACGTAAATCCAGCTGATTTTCTTTCAAACTAGTCGCTAATTTAATCAAGATTCCTCAACTTAATACAGTAGTATTTAGTAATCTATATTTCTTTGTTTTTGGAAGCGTTTGCGTGATCAATTACCATCAAAAACCTTTTTGCAGGATAGCGGACATTGACCATCCTCATGGTTCATGGCAAATGAAGTGACTGCGGACAGCTACTGCAATCTTTGTTTGTTTTATGCTTCATATAAATTTAAGAACCTAATGTCTGGACAGTACTCTACTAGTTCCCTGTTATGTTTCAAGTATCTAAAATGTATTGAATTGAATCTCATACTTGTTATGGTTTGCCGCTTGATGAGATTTTATAATGGTTGTGGTATGTTTTATCATCTTGAGTAAAGCTTTTTTCTCAAGTATCTAGCCAGTTTAGTTCTGTTCACTTGTTTATTGTCAATGCTGTTGTTGATCCCTACGTAGCCAAGATAAGATTTGCATGAATGATTCTAAATGTGAATACAAAGACTCAGGGAGCTATTGTCAAAAGATGCGGAGGGCAAATATATATATATATTAACCTGAATTTATGACAGAGCCATTACTAATCCAAGCCAGTCTGTTTGCCTTGATAGATGACATGGCATTCTTAACTGATGCAAAAACTCCTCCAGACCACCAGCATAAAATGAAAACTCTATATCAGGAAAAGTAGGATAAAATGTTTTCCTGACAATTCTTCCATCACATTTGAAAGCAACAAGTAGACAAGATTGATACTCCTTTTTCACCAGGATAACGATAATAATTAAAGTAAAAAAACATGTTTGAAATCCTTTGAAAGTGAGTAACCTTTGTCATAATAATGCACCACCATGGCAATTCACCATAATCAGGCTTAATCCATTTCCTATATGGCTTTTAAGTGGATGATGAATCTTTAAGAAGATTACTTCAATCTCATCATCTAAACCCTTCATCTTGAGATATAGATCCTTCAGCACCAAGAATTCATTATATCCAAGAGTGTTCTTTAGTCAGCCTCGGTCATCTCAAAACAAATCAGGACTCTCTTCCCCGCTGTTGAGAACCAATTCATCTAAAACCTTAAAGTGTTAGAGGAAGTCCCCATATGGATCTTATATTATATTTAACACCCGCAAACTTAGAAAAAGGAATCTGCAATTGGGACTCTTAAGTCTTAAGTTTAAGAAGCAAAGAAAAGTTGGGAAAAAACTGCAAAAGATATTGTACTCAGTCAAAGTAGAGCAAAAACATTTTTTGCAAACTAAATACAGTTGCTTCGAAATAATTCCAATTCCTTTCAACAAACTACTTGTAGACATTCAGAAAAAATGGAGAGAGAGAGTAGAGAGAGAAATACTAGAGAGAGAAACAAAAAATTCCTAAGTTCAGGAGAGAAAATTTTCAAAATTCTTCTACACCCAAAGCTTTCACCTTCAAGACCTTAAACAGTAAAAACTAATCAAATCTTAGAGAGAATCAAGTCCAAAGGAGAAAGATAGAGAAGAACACACAGGAAAGCTACTCAAAAGAGCTGGAAGTCACAAAAAACTTCATTTTTTCATATCCGGAGTTGGTGGAAGCAGATTTGCTGCAAGGAGTAAGGAACAACATAGACAGAGATATCTTGTTGGCTCTCATCCAAATCCATGAAGGCAGTCTCGGTCAACAACCACATAGTAACAACAGTAAGGGGAACAAACGCACGGAGAAGATTAAGAGAATGGATGAAACTCCAAAAATTGTGCAGACGTCAAAGAAGTATCCAATGCAGAGGACAGATTCCCCAACAGACAAAGAATCAATGATGAAATTCACTTTCTCGGGTTCGAGCAGACACACTACAAGGAGTCATACACAACCAAGACAGAGAGATATCAATGGCCTTACAACAAATTCACCAACACAGTTTAGCAAACCAGACATCTGGTATCTTCAAAGATCACACAAAACACTTCAGGAAAGCCACTCTCAGCAAAGGCTCTTTTGCTGAAGTAGTACAGACAAATAAAGTTGGGACACTCCGGCAAGCATATCCAAAAAATGTTCCAAATAACCCGAGGAGGAGCGCAAATACAAGGATCTTTTTCACAAACATGCCAGATGAGATACCAATCAAGGATATTTGGAAAACTTTCAAGCAACTAGGTTCAGTATCAGACATCATATTACCAGCCAAACGTGACAGATTTGGAAACAGGTTTGGTTTTGTGGTTGCCCTAAACGACAGGGAGGCGTCTCAAATAATGAGTAAAGCAAAGTCAGTTTCTTTTGGTGGAGCTTCTATCAAACTGGACTGGGCCAGAGGAAAGAAAAAGGAGATCCGACTTACTAATATACATAAAGGTCACAAAGCCACTGGTACTCCAAAATCAGACAAAGTAAAAGAATCTCTTCAGGAAAAACCTAGGGATGACGAGACAGGGAGCAATAAAACATCATCTAAAAAAGAGAGAAGAGATAATCAATCTCTCAATGGAGGACGATTGGAAAGAGAAAATTGAGAAGAGCTTTTCGATTAGGACAACAATAGATTTTAGCGAAGACTTTTTATAAAGTGCTCAATAACTTGGGCTACAAGAATATTAAGCTGACCAAGCTTGATCATTGCCACTTTTTGTTTACCTTCCTGGAGAAAGATGACGTGACGAACATGGAGCGGAATGATTTAAAAATCTGGATATCTGAGTATTCAAAAGCATATCTAACTGATCTGGTTCAGCCTTGGTCAGCTTGGGTGAAAATCATGGGACTCCCTTGTGTAGCTGTCACGGTCAAATCTGTGTCACAAATAGTTGAATCTCTTAGTAAGGTTGTCAATATGAATGCGGGAGGTCTAATAAAGAATTTCTTCAACTCCCCAATGATTTGTATTTCTACCAAGATTTTTGAGAAGATTCAAGCAGTTAGAGATGTCAAGATAGAAAACAATATTTTCAGATTCATGGTTCAAGAAGAAGACAACATTGCATCTTGGTCCAACTGGATAGAGGGTTACCAGAATAAAGACAGTTTCAGCACTAAGGTGAACCAAATAAATTCAGATGTTGAGACAGAGAGCATGGATTTGTTAAAGGAAACTGAACATGAAGTTAGTGAAATTTAGAGTCCTTGTAATAGCCAAGTCTCATCCAGCACAGCGGGGGTTCCATTACAAGAGGAATGCATTCAAAAGGCTAACAGTGTTCAAGACTGGATCATAATGGAATCTCCGCAAAAGATCAGTGGCCCACTCAATAAATTATGGGGTATCAGATCAGCCGAGTCAAATTCCAGTTCGGGGAGTTCTAAATGCAAAATTCTGTTGTCTTCAGGTGATAATGCAAATACAAATGCTAATGTAGAAGTGGAGGCAGAGCAAAGTCTGATTTCTAGCCAAAAGAAGTTGGTTGTTAACAAAAGAAGAGGTAGACCAAGAAAATCTCGAAAAACAAACTTCTTTGAGTTGTTTTCTAAACAGATAAACAAAAAGAAGACACATCAACCAAGACTTTCAAGGCATACTAAGGCAACTAAGGAGAATAGACGTAATTCAGCCCAAAATTTGAGATCTTCAAGTATTAGTACTCCAACTGATTTAGACAAGTCTTACCCAGGTGATCAAATTATGGAACATGAAATCTTAGAATTGGGCAAACAGCTAGGACTTTCACCTCTGTTCACTGATCACGAATCTTTAAGCGTGATCATGAGAAGGCTGAAAAAATAAATTCAGCTATTTGTCGAGTTCCCCTAGTTTTTTGATGGATTTGGTTATCTCAAGTTGGAATGTTAGAGGTTTGAATGGTTTGTTAGCTCGGAGAAATGTGCAGCAGATGGTCAGAGAATCTAAAACTACTGTTCTACTTATCCAGGAAACGAAATGCTCATCATGGTCAGACCAATTAATGGACTCTATCTGGGACTCAAACTTGCATGATTGGGAAGTGGTCAACTCCAATGGAGCAGCAGGTGGTTTACTGTTATCATGGAATAAACAGATGGTAAATCTCTCAGTGGTTAATAAATCAAAGTTTTGGATATGGTGCAAAGGGTCATCTGATGTGGCAACTAGTTTCAATGTAATAAACATTTATGGTCCTCACAATTTAGAAGACAAGAGAAGTTTTTGGGATGACATAGATAACATTGTAACTTTAGTGGATAGTAAACCTGTTTGTCTAATGGGAGACTTCAACAGCATTAGAAGGAAGGAAGATAGAGCAGGATGTATCTACAGCAAAGGGACACAACATGGTTCAATTCTTTTATAGAAAACCATGGTCTGGTTGAGATTCAAGGATCAAATTTTTCCTTTTCTTGGTTTGGCCCAAAGAATAAGAGAAGCAAATTAGATAGAGTTGTTGTGAATGATTTATGGCTCCGTCTTAATAACTGGAAAGTGGTAGGGCGGCGGCATAGAAGAACCTCTGATCATATTCCAATTCCTCTTTTAGGTGACATTTTTAACCGGGGTCCAAAACCTTTCTGAGCATTTGATAATTGGATGGAGATGGACATACAAAGTATCATTCACTAAGTTAGTAGTACAAAAGTGTATAGCTCTTTCTTTGGTCTCCTAAAAGAATTCAAATTTAAGCTGAAAGACTGGTGCAAGCAGAGGAATGTGAGTGCAAAGCGGATCATAACAGAGTTAGAGAAAAAAATCCAGTCTTTGGATGATAAATCGAATTCTGATTCAGAGAGATTAATCTATCAAGAACAGCTCCATCAAGCCTATCACAAGGAAATGATTCAATTGAAGCATAAAGCAAGACTCCGTTGGGATGTAGAGGGAGACTCTAACTCAAGATTTTTTCATAAGTCAATCCAGATTAGACGTCACTCCAGTAATATCAAATCAATCATCTGAAGAAATTAGAACCGCCATTCTAAGCGAATTCAAAAGTTTTTTTGAAAAAGATATTGGCACCACTTCTTTTTCACTCAAAACGCTTAATTGGTACAGTCTAGATGAGGCTGAGAAGGCATTCATTGACAGACCATTCAGCAAAGATGAGATTTGGTTGTATCTAAAATATAGTGATCCCCGGAAAGCACCAGGCCCTGATGGTTCAACGTTGGTTGGTTGAAGATGCTTTGGCCTATTATCTCAGATAAAATCTTACATTTTTTTTCAAAATTTTGACAGCAGTGCAACCATCCCGCAAGGTGCCAACTCTTCTTTTATAGTGCTTATTCCTAAGAAGAGCAATCCAGAATCATGTCAAGACTTTAGACCTATTAGCCTTATCAATTGTTCATTTAAACTGCTTCTTAAAGTGCTGGTTAATAGGCTTAAACCGGTGTTAAGAAACATCATTTCAGAGGATCAATCTGCGTTTCTAAAATGCCGTAACATTATTGAAAGTATTTTCATGGTCAATGAAATCATTCATGGCATGAGAACTCACAATGTAGATGGCATCATTTTAAAACTTGATTTCTCGAAAGCTTATGATTCAATCGACTGGTCCTGTTTATATCAGATCATCGAATGCATCAACTTGGGCTCCAAATGGCTAAGATGGATTAGACAGATCCTTGAGACAACGAGAATATCAATTCTGATCAACGGTTCTCCAACTGATGAATTCTCTCCAAAAAGAGGTGTGCATCAAAGTGACCCGCTAGCTCCTTACCTTTTTCTGCTAATGGGAGAAGTTTTAAGTAAATTGATAAATGTCGCTCAAGAGAAAAACTTGATTGCTGGAATCAAGTTCTCTTTTCACCCGGATCCTATAACTCACTTCCAATATGCTCGACACAATCCTATTCATTGAGAATCAGGAACTATATATCAGAAACATCAAGAAGGTTTTGCTTCTGTTCCAAGTTATCACAGGATTATCTATAAATTTCATCAAGAGTAAAGTCTATCATATATCAAATGACAGTTAAAATATTAGAAATGGTACGGAAATTTTGGAGTGTCAATTTGATAAGTTGCCGTTTAAATATTTGGGGGCCATGGTTGGCATGGAAAGGAAAAGTCGACCAACATGGGAACCTTTAAAGGAGAAGGTGAGATCAAAGTTCAGGGCTGGAAATGCAGCTATCTTAATATGGCGGGTAGAGCTACTCTGTTAAAATCAACTATTGAAAGCATCCCAACTTATTGGTTCAACCTTCATCAGATTCCTAACATGGTTTGTAAATAGTTGGAAGTAATTAGAAGAAAATTCTTCTGGGGTGAAATTACTAGCAAAAATATAATGGTTAAAAAGCATCACTATGTCAGATGGGAATCAGTTTGTGCCAAAAAGGACAGAGAAGGGTTGAGTCTTCACAAACTAGAGCAGAAAAACTAGGCAATACTACTAAAATGGTGGTGGAAGTTTTACTCAGAAAGAGATAGGAAATGGATGAAGTTCATTGAGAATAAATATGGAAATGATTTCATTTATAGGAATGAAATCTCGCAACCTATGTCTCTAATGTTTAGAGATATATGGAACTGCAAAAATAGAGATGAGATCAAACATCTATTCTCAGCAGAAAGTTTCAAATGGGACATAGGTGATGGAACTACGGTTCGTTTTTGGAAAGATTGCTGGCTAGGATTAGTCATCTTGGAAAGAAACTTTTCCAGATTATATAATCTAGCACTGAACAAGGACATCAAGGTCAATGAAATGAAGCGCTACTAGAAAAATGAGAACATGATGATTTGGAGAAGAAACCTTCGTGGGTGGGAAATCGACTCTAAAAAAAATCTTGATGTTATTATGGCAAATATCAACTTAACTAAATACAAAAGACAAAGTTCAGTGGTCGATTAATAATGGCAACTTCTGCGTCAAAGATTTATATGCAACTCTAGAGTCAAATATTCACGGAGAAGGTCCTTGGAACAAATTGTGGAAAATCAAGGTTCCTAATAGAATTAGATTTTTTCTATAGAAACTTAGCAGATCAGTGCTTCCGGTTAAAGTTCGTTTAAACAAAATTCTCTCAAATTTGGACACGTGCTGTTCTCTATGCAACAGTCAAGAACAATCCACCGTTCACTTGTTCTGGGAGTGCTCATTCACAAAAGAAATGTGGTCTGATATTCAAAAATGGTGGAACATCAAATTAAGAGATATCTCAGTAGGTAATGATCTCTTGTCCAAGTTACTCAATTGTGTGAATAAGGCCCCGTTACGTGAAGCCTGGCATACAGTCATAGCTCTGGTTTTGTGGAATTTGTGGAAAACCAGAAATGAGAAAATTTTCAAAAATGTCAAACCGAATATGAGTTATCTGTTATCATCAATCAAAAGTGAATCTCTGGGAGTATGTGTTGCTAACAATATTATCTCTACAAAGGAGGTTGCTTTATGGAGAATTGACCCTCAAACGGCTATAGAAAAGTTCTTGACCTTGAAAAAGTCACTCTTCATAGCAAATCTTGCTAAAGATTTTGAAGCAGTAGCGTTTAGTGATGGTGCTTGGTCTCAAGATAAAGGAAAGGGAGGGATTGGTGGTGTCATGTTATCAAAAAATATGGAGATACAGTATGCGTTTTCAGGTCCAGCTACTCAGATATCTGCACGGGGAACCGAGATGGAAGCCTGTAAGTATATCTGCACTTCTCTGGGTTTAAAAAATAAATTCAAATCGAGTGTCTTATGTGTAGATTCAAAAAATTTGGAGGAGATCTTTTGCAAGGCAAAAGCTGGAATCCATGACACTAGAGGAGATTTTGACACTTTAAGAGAAATAGTGTCTCTGTACCCACATATAACTATATCCTATGTTAACCGTAGCTGGAATCACACTGTAGATAATCTAGCCAAACAAGGTCTGGAAAGAGGTTTTTTATAGAAAAATGGTTCTAACTAAGTGGCTATTGTTGGATGGTTTCTTTTGGCCTATTCTGCAGACAAGTGTATTGGTTAGTAGCACTTTTGTCAGGATCGAAGCTATCTATACTAGCAGATTTTCTCAGCTAGGTGACAGGTATGTTAATAACAGAAGATACAGGTCCTTAGCACAGCCGTTTATTCCCTATGCAACCTTTCCTTTTTGCTTGGTTTATACTAATAGTGATATGGGAAATATGCATGCATGGCATGGGGATAACAAAATTTTGCATGCGGAGCTCAAAGCTCTCTATATATCAGCACTTATCAGTTACTGATCAACATCGACAACCCCTTTTTCTCCTGGTTAATTCATCTTCATCCTCTCAATCTTTTCATATCTTTAACCATGGCTCTCAACTGGATCCCCCCACCTGTTGGCACTCTTAAAATAAATGTACATGAAGCTTCTTTTGGACCCAATGCCTAATGGTAACACTTCAGGCATTGGAGGTGTGCTAAGAACTTCTGATGGTAACATAGTAAATTGCATAGCTGGCACCATCCCTGGCCTGAACCCCCTTTCAACTAACATTTGGGCTATACAGATAGGGCTAAGAAGAGCATTTGTGGAAGGAGCTCTATCTGTGATCATCGAGACTGACAACATGGATGCTTATGGGGCAATCCAGTTTGCCCATCCCCATCAGCACCCAGAAGTGGATGATCTAATTCACCAGATTGTTACGAGAATCAGAGATCCAAATTGGAGCTGCGAATTCCATTTGGTCTACTCAGTTAGGAATAACCTAGCCTCCTATTTATCTCTTCTGGGAGGGCAGTTGTTTTGCAGGCTCTATATTTTCTTCGAGCCCATAGGGCGTATGGCTGAAATCATGGATTTTGATATGGGACTAGGCCCAAATGCCTCTCAGTTTCTTGAATCTCCAATGGTGGAGGAAGAATGAGAAGTCTTCGAGGAGATCATGGATGATGGAGCAGCAGCTTTAGCTGACGTGTTTATGGAGAACCTCGTCCTTCAGGTCCCAGGAGGTGTCAATGCAGAGCCTCAGATGCATGAATTGGTTTATGAGGACGTTCTTCTTGAAGACACTGATGATGAGGATTTGTTTAATCTCTTTTGATCCTCATAGTCATTGATCTATTGATTTGTCATGCGTAATTGGTTGGAGGTCGTTGCTTTGGTTCGTTTTATGTTTATTCTCTGTTTCGTTTCGAGTCTAGTTGTTTTTCGTCTTCATTGTATTGTCCTTACCTCCTACTATAAGTGGAGGTTGTATCTTTTCTTAGTAATAAAGTGGCCTTTCAAAAAAAATACAGTTGCTTCAACTAGGGTTGTCTTGGAGAATTGTTTTACTAGAGTAAAAAAGAGCAGGTGGGGAACTTTCCAAAACAAGAAGGTAGCTAAGACATAAGCAATATTTAAAAAGAACCCACATCTAACGTATGTTCTATGCCGATGAACATAACTAGTTCCCAGAGCATCTTCAACAAAAATTTCATTTATTTTTTACTAAAGTTTTAAAAGAAATTAAAAATACTGTGAAAGGAAATCCCCTCCAACCCATCTTTACTTACTCTGAAACAAGTGTTGGGATCCTAGAGCATCTCCAGCTTAAGTTCTTTCATCATTTCAGCCTCTAACTTGGCAAGTTTCTCTCAAGCTAATGGGTATGTGTACAACGTAGGTCCGAAATTAATCAAGACTTCATCGCCACACGAATCAACGGATCTACATTAGGCCTAATAATAACAAGTGTGAGAGCTCGTTCTGGCCCGTCAAATCATACGAATAACCAAATATCCGTTTCAACCTCTTATAAGTAGGATCTTTAAATGGGAGTGCCAACCAAGGCATATTCTTAAATATTTTCCAGAATGATTTTTCATTAGTATAGCCGACAGTATCACGAGTGTCAAAAAGGTGAAGAAGTACAACCTCAAATTTTTCCATGGCCAAGCTCTTATAAGCCATCTTAAGTTGAAAGGTGATCAATTTAATAATTGTACTATCTTCGTAGAAAAACAGGGCTATCGCCTTATCTTTAAGGGCATGAATAGGTAAGGTACCTGTCATTGCAAGTGACAAACATCTATTTTTGATAATCTGAATTGAATAAATACTGTAAATCATTACATAAATTGGTGAGTAGAATAAATTATCAAATTACCATTCAGTCATGAAGTTGTCATGAAATAAGCGGTCAAAAATACAAGTCATACCATGTCAATTTCATCTAAGATGAGATAATCACGTTCAGGAGAGCCAATGAGTGATTCCAGAGAGGATTGCTTAGCGAATGCATCATCTTTAGCATCCACAAATTTTATCATTTCATCTGCGAATGGATATCATCTTGCAGGACATTTCCGGGATATTATATATGAGAATGGGTTGTCAGTTCAATGGCATTCAACCAAACATAATTTCAAATTTCTTTGTTGGGTTTTAAGATCAAATAAGTAACGCCGCCTTGAGTGGTTGGATAAATTTTTTCTTCTTTGTAGTCTACGGCTTTTATAGCTGTTACATAGAGCGAAGCCCTTTAAGGCAGCACACGTACGTCTTAATCTGCATGAACAAACAAGTTAAAGAAATGTACATTAATATAAAATTATGAAGACACTTACAAAATGTTCTTTTTTCCTTTTTCCTTTACCCATTATATTTTCTTATGTTTATTAATAGAATAATTTCACCAGTTATGTTTTCTTATGTTTATCAATAAAATAATAGGACTTGCTAATGACACTTGTGATTTGTTCAAATAATGAATTATGATACAAGTACCATATTCTCGCAGGATATAGCTACCCATGTAAACTTGTCGTTCGATGCTAAACTTCTCAAGAACCATGGATCAAGAAGACAGAGATCCATGTCTTTAATATTTATCATTGTTATGGAAGAAAACCAGATATAGAAATGATTAAACACATTATTAATGTGAAAGGACACATACTTGTTAGATATTATATACTATAAAGCACCCAATACAATAACAGAAGGCAAAATAAAATTATACTTTATACAGACGTCGGACACCAATTTGTAAAACAGCAGGGTAGCATTTGTATGCGTATATTCCCCAAAACTAGTTCAAGTAAATAACATAATCATTATCTTCTCAGACCAAGTACTGACGTTGGTTCCTCAGAGCTCTTTCAAATGAAACCTTACCGATCAATTAGGAATGATAATAGGCATTAAAAAAAATAGTGAACACTGACAGAATGATATGGAGCCATGTTCAGTATTATATGGATGCCAAAAAACTCAGTGCGGAAACAATCGTTAAATCATTTTGGGTAGATGCACTCAATAAAAACACTAAATAAAAACGGAAAGAAACATATGGCTAAACATATCAAAGAAATAAGTTTTTATGATTTATTTTATAATTCATATGGCTAAATATATCAATGAAATTAGTATTTATGATTTATTTGATAATTTATATGGTCCCTCAGAATTTCGCTCCAGAGCAACACTGGACAACATTGTAGTAAATTCTAAACACCAAAACATATTTTTACCTTTTCCTTTGGAGCTTTCTTCATGTTTTCTTTTGCTTGGTAGCATTTCTTAACTTCACTCACAATCTACATAATAAGAATAAATGCAAGTGTTACAACCTTACATACACACAAAAATGCACAAGAGCATGCATATCATTGTACTATCTTTTGAAAACCTATTTCCTTCGATTACAACTTGAATTTTTCTTTGGAAGAGGGGAGGGGCCTAGGTGATAACAAAAAAGAAACTAGACTAAAATGATCATATTTAGTCTTCAAATAAATAAATCCTCATATAAATTTAATATCCTAGACACACATCCTCTTACCTCTATCAATAACTGATATATAAATAAACATCAGAGTTGGGGTGTCGCGGCTTGTGAGTAAAAGATACCGAAATACACATAGGTTGAAACTCCTCTGTGTGAAAAGAAACATTCTGAGTCCAAAACCCCCTGAAAGATGAAGTCTCTATACTGTAATACATTAATACTCCTTCATTACTGAAAGAAAAACATTACACTAAACCCATTAATCAATTAGACACAAAATACACAAATATGCATAACCACCATCACATCTCCTAAATCAAACACAAAAAAAACAAAAAAAAACCCATACACACAAACAATACTATAATTACAAAGATGAAACATACAAACCCAAAAAAAAACCCAGAAAAACCGAGAATGTAAATAAAGCCCCAAATAAAACCTTAAATCAAATAAAGCCCCAAAATAAAACCTAAGTCAAATAAGTTGAAACGTAAACTGAAATTACCTAAGTTAAGTCTCAAAATGAAAGCCCAAAGTTGAGGCCCCAAATTTACTTGCAATTTCAAAAAAAGTTTGAGATTAAATCGAAATAAGTTAGAGAATTTGAAGTAGGAAAAGAGATATTTGAGAGTATGAGTATAAGATCTGTGGTTCAAAGTTCAGTATTAGCCCCAAACTTGTGTTAATCAGATGTGAGGTTTATTATCGAGAGAGAAAGTGTTCCGTAGAGGCAGAGGTTTATCGAGAGAAAGAGAGAGAGAGAGAGAGAATTGGCCTCTGTATAGGGAGGGGTAAGTTGTGTCCAATTTTTGTCTCTATATAGAGAGGGGTAAGTTGTGTTCAATTTTTGTTGAGCGGGGAAATAGCCGCCCAAATATTTGGCCTCGTGACCTGTGCAAGAGGAATTGTGTCAATTAGACCTGCTAATTTGTGCTAATTTGTTTTGTATATTTTCGTGTTCCGTATAATTTATTAGTAATTGAGTCTTAAGTCAATAAGTAATAAGGAGTCAAATTATGTGGTTAAATCTTGTTTAACTTAAATATGAAATTATTTTATATTTTGTTTTGTATAAATTATATATATAATATTTATTTATAATATGTATTCACATAATTTTAAAATATTTATTTATTTCGTGTATTTTCATTTCTTGTTGTGTATCAAAAGGTAAACCCAAAACGGGCACTTTGACCCTTTTGACTATTATAAAATCATACCATATAAATCTGAATTTTTTTTGAAAAATTTTGACATCACTTAAATCAATATATATTAAACTTTAGGGTTTGGGGTTTAGGGTTTGACTATTATAAAACAACACATTACAAATATGGAACTTTTTAAAAAAATATTACACATCACTAAAATCAATAGGTATTAACATTGGTGCGGTTGGATCATCGAAAAATAATTTTAAAAAAAATAAAACCATCATTCTGGACAAGACTAGTTAATGGGAACCCGTTTTGACTGCGGTTTGACTATTATAAAACCACACCTTATAAATATAGAAATTTTTAAAAAAAGATTACAATCACTAGAATCAATATGTATTAACATCCGTGCGGTTGGATCATCGAATTTTTTTAAAAAAAAGCTAAAACCATCAGTCGGGACAAGACTAATTAATGGGAACCCGTTTTGACCGCGGTTTGACTACTATAAATCCACACCTTATAAACATAGAATTTTTAAAAAAGTATTACACATCACTAGAATCAATAGGTATTTACATCCATGCGGTTGGATCATCGAAAAATAATTTTAAAAAAATAAACCATCATTCCGGACAAGATTAATTAATGGGAACCCGTTTTGACCGCGGTTTGACTATTATAAAACCACACCTTATAAATATAGAAATTTTTAAAAAAATATAATACATCATCAGAATCAATAGGTATTAACATTCATGCGGTTTGACTAATATAAAACCACACCTTATAAATATGGAAAATTTTTTAAAAAAATTATACATCACTGAAATAATAAGTATTAACATTGTTGCGGTTGGATCATTGAAAAATAATTTATAAAAAAATAAAAACATCATTCTGGACTAGACTAGTTAATGGAAACCCGGTTTGACAATTATAAAACCACACCCTATAAATGTGGAATTTTTATTTTTTTTTAAATAAAATGTGGAATTTTTTTTAAAAAAAAGTACACATCACTAAAATCGATAGTTATTAACATCTGTGCGGTTACATCTTTGAAAAATAAAACCATAATACGGGACAAGACTAGTTATTTTGAAACCCGTTTTGACCCGGTTTGACTATTATAAAACCACGCCCTATAAATATGGAGATTTTTTTTAAAAAATTACACATCACCAAAATCAATAGGTATTAACATTCGTGTGATTACATCTATGAAAAATAATTTTAAAAAAATAAAACTATAATTCGGGACAAGACTAGTTACTTTAAAACCCGTTTTAACCCGGTTTGACTATTATAAAACCACACTCTGTAAATATGGAAATTTTTTAAAAAAAATTACACATCATTAAAATCAATAGGTATTAACATCCGTGCTGTTGCATCTTTGAAAAATAATTTTAAAAAAATAAAACCATCATTCGGGACAAGATTAGTTACTATGAAACCCGTTTCAACTATTATAAAACCATACCCTATAAATATAGAAAAAATTTTAAAAAAATTACACATCACTGAAATCAATAGATATTAACATCCGTGCGGTACCATCTTTAAAAAACAATTTTAAAAAAATTAAACCATCATTCGGGACAAGACTAGTTATTCGAAACTCGGTTTGACTATTATAAAATCACACCCTATAAATATGGAAAAATTTTAAAAAAAATTACACATCACTAAAATCAATAGGTATTGACATATGTGCGGTTGCATCTTCGAAAAATAATTAAAAAAAGCATCACTTAGGACAAGACTAGTTAATGGGAACCCGTTTTGACCGCGTTTGACTATTATAAATCCACATCTTATAAACATAGAATTTTTTAAAAAAGTATTACACATCACTAGAATCAATAGGTATTAACATCCATGCGGTTGGATCATCGAAAAATAATTTTAAAACAATAAAACCATCATTCTGGACAAGACTAATTAATCCGTTTTCACCGCGGTTTGACTATTATAAAACCACACCTTACAAACATATAAATTTTTTAAAAAATATTACACATCATTATAATCAATAGGTATTAACATTCATGCGGTTTGACTATTATAAAACCACACGTTATAAATATGAAAAATTTTAAAAAAAATTTTATACATCACTAAAATAATAGGTATTAAGTATTAACATTGTTGCGGTTGGATCATTGAAAAATAATTTATAAAAAAATAAAAACATCATTCGGGACAAGACTAGTTAATGGAAACCCGTTTTGACTTATAAAGCCACACCCTATAAATATGGAATTTTTTTTAAAAAAATTACACATCACCAAAATCAATAGTTATTAACATCCGTGTGGTTGCATCTTTGAAAAATAAACCATAATTCGGGACAAGACTAGTTACTTTGAAACCCGTTTTGTCCAGGTTTGACTATTATAAAACCACACCCTATAAATATGGAAATTATTTTAAAAAAATTACACATCACTGAAATCAATAAGTATTATTAACATCTGTGCGGTTGCATCGCCAAAACACAATTTTAAAAAAATTAAACCATCATTCGGGACAAGACTAGTTATTTGAAACTCGTTTCCCAGTGTGACTATTATAAAACCACACCCTATAAATATGGAATTTTTTTAAAAAAAATTACGCATCACTAAAATCAATAGTTATTAACATCCGTGCGGTTGCATTTTTGAAAAATAAAACCATGATTCGGGACAAGACTAGTTACTTTTAAACCCGTTTTGACTAGGTTTGACTATTATAAAACCACACCCTATAAATATGGAAATTAATTTTAAAAAATTACACATCACTGAAATCAATAGGTATTATTTACATCTGTGCGGTTGCATCGTTAAAAACAATTTTAAAAAAAATTGAACCATCATTCGGGACAAGACTAGTTATTTGAAACCCGTTTCCCGGTTTGACTATTATAAAACCACACCCTATAAATATGAATTTTTTTTAAAAAAATTACGCATCACTAAAATCAATAGTTATTAACATCCGTGCGGTTGCATTTTTGAAAAATAAAACCATGATTCGGGACAAGACTAGTTACTTTTAAACCCGTTTTGACCAGGTTTGACTATTATAAAACCACACCCTATAAATATGGAATTTTTTTTATAAAAATATACATCACTAAAATCAATAGGTATTAACATCCGTGCGGTTGCATCTTTAAAAAATAATTTTAAAAAAATAAAACCATAATTCGGGACAAGACTAGTTACTTTGTAACATATTTTGACCGGTTTGACTATTATAAAACCACACTCTATAAATATGGGATTTTTTTAAAAAAAAATTACACGTCACTAAAATCAATAGGTATTAACATTCGAGCAGTTGCATCTTCGAAAAATAATTTTAAAAAAATAAAACCATTATTCGGGGCAAGTTTAGTTACTTTGAAACCCGTTTTGACTCGGTTTGACTATTATAAAAGCACACCCTATAAATATGGAGAATTTCTAAAAAAAATTACACATCACTGAAATCAATAGGTATGAACATCCGTGTGGTTCCATCATCGAAAAATAATTTTAAAAAGAATTAAACCATCATTCGGAACAAGATTAGTTATTTGAAACCCGGTTTGACTATTTTAAAATCACACCCTATAAATATGAAAATTTTAAAAAAAAATTGCACATCACCAAAATCAATAGGTATTAACATCCGTGCGGTTGCATCTTAAAAAATAATGTAAAAAAAAATAAAACCAGCACGCAGGACAAGACTAGTTAATGGGAACCCATTTTGACTATTATAAATCCACACCTTATAAACATAGAATTTTTTTAAAAAGTATTACACATAACTAGAATCAATAGGTATTAACATCCATGCGGTTGGATCATCGAAAAATAATTTAAAAAAAATAAAACCATCATTCCGTACAAGACTAATTAATGGGAACCCGTTTTGACCGTGGTTTAACTATTATAAAACCACACCTTATAAACATAGAAATTTTTTAAAAAATATTACACATCATTAGAATCAATAGGTATTAACATTCATGCGATTTGACTACTATAAAACCACACCTTATAAATATGAATTTTTTTAAAAAAAATATTATACATCACTAAAATAATAGGTTTTAACATTCTTGCGGTTGGATCATTGAAAAATAATTTATAGAAAAATAAAAACATCATTCGGGACAAAACTAGTTAGTGAAAACCCGTTTTGACTATTATAAAACCACACCCTATAAATATGGTATTTTTTTAAAAGAAATTACATATCACTAAAATCAATAGTTATTAACATCCATGCGGTTGCATCATTGAAAAATAAAACCATAATTCGGGACAAGACTAGTTACTTTGAAACCCGTTTTGACTTGGTTTGACTATTATAAAACCACATCCTATAAATATGGGAATTTTTTTAAAAAAATTACACATCACTGAAATCAATAGGTATTAACATCTGTGCGGTTGCATCGTCAAAAAACAATTTTTAAAAAAAATAAACCATCATTCAGGACAAGACCAGTTATTTGAAACCCGTTTTGACTATTATAAAACCACACCCTATAAATATGAAAAAAATTTTAAAAAAAAATTACACATCACTAAAATCAATAGGTTTTAACATCCGTGCGGTTGCATCGTCAAAAAATAATTTTAAAAAAATAGAACCATCATTCGAATACTGCTAATTAATTAATAAATTTTAAAACATCTAAGGCAACAGAGAAAACTCATGCAACACTAGGATATCAAATGCAACGCTTTCCCGTGCCACATCAGCAAAGTGGGTGTGAGTTCCCAACAATACAACAACTGAATTACAAAGGGGGTTGAATGGAATTCAGATAATTTTTCTGAAATTAAAGATACTAACTACAATATATAAATGAAAGTGATTGAACTGAGATTTAAAAACTTTCTGGTGGATTTGATTACCACCAGAGATGTATATTGATGAAGATCTCTGTGATACAGAATTGTACACAGCTGCTTACAAGTGATTACAATGTATATTTCTTTCAGCTTAGAAATCACACTTAATCTACTTGCTACACTTGGTTTATATATTACAAAGTTATACCAAGTTACATGTGCAAAGAGACAAATAAAATATATTCTAATTAACTAGGTCCAAGCACATGCTTCTTCATTTCTCTATCCAATGCAATCTCTAAAGAATACAGCATCTTTGAACGTTCCTGT
>PHNY01238054.1:348-16761 GCA_003724115.2 Anethum foeniculum
GTCAAACAGTGTAGACTGCACAAGCGGCCCATTAAATCCGATTTTAGATCAAATTAAACTCCAAATCTTATTTTGTAAACTCCAAGCCTTCCTTTATTATAACTCCTTGATACCTATAATAAAACATTAATATTTATTAAATAAAAATTCAAATCAATACAAAAGAACTAAAATATAGGAATAATATTAAGATAAAGTGCACGCTCATCAAGGACACCCATTGACTACAGGAGGAGGCCTTCGGCATCAGGCAGACCCCTGGAGACCTTCACGCTCACGGACATCCCCCTCTGTGATCCGTTCACAGAGGGAATTCTTCAAAGAGTACCTACAAAAAATATGTTAGTAAATATGTCTTATATCCTCTTTCTAGATTTGTGGAGCATCCTTTATGTTTGCCTCGTCCTGAATAATGACGGGCCTAGCATGTATTCTTCATTCTCCAAGGTTAGGGCGCGCCCTCAGGCTAGGGTGCGTACTCAGCTCGTATGCCTTACATGTTACCTTATCATAGTAAACTATATTAATGTTATGTGATCTCAAAAATATTTATGTAATGTCGTCCTCGAAGAGGTCCTTCCAAGCATAATACAGTCCCGCAGGGACTGCATGATGTGCCCTCATAGGGTCATGTAGTCATAAGTTGCAGTAATTATATCTCCTGCTCAGCTAGCATGCGAGCTTGTATTCCTGCTTGGTCAACATAGCGATACTCGGCCCTGGTCAATATACCGGTACGAGAGCTCAACTATAATTTTGGACCCAATTATTTCAGCCTAATAATAACAATAATTCTGTAATGGGTCTGTTTAGAACCCATATCAATTTTCGGGTGTAACAACTACCCCAGTCCTTCGGTGTAGGTAGCTGTAGCGGAGAACTAAATAAATTCTGATCTTCAAAATTTCTCCGAAATTATTTTGGAGTTGTCCAAAAATAGAATTAAAATAATAATTAAAAAAATTTTTAAGTCCTCGCTGGCTTAATTTTTATTTTTATTCGCTTCTTCACCTCGCAGCATAGCTCGAGTTCGCCTGGCTTTCTTTTCAGGGCAAGGGAAGTAACGTACTTGTTTTTATTTGATTTTTGAGTCAATAACTGAGTGGACCCTACAAATAATAGCCCTGTATACTTCATATGGCCATTACACGACCTAAGCCTCACGTGAAGACTTGATTTTCATATATAATTTTTTTTGCTTTTGTGCATGAACCCCACTGAAAGGCTTTAATACTTGTTTTCCTCGTGATGTTTATTTAACACGTACACGCACAAATACGAGGACTCCTCATTTTTTTATTCACGAGCTTACCTCTTTTTTTTATATGGGAGGCTGCCTCGTTGTTCTTTTTAATACTTGCGAGGCTGCCTCGCTGTATATTTTTTAATACTTGTAAGGCTGCCTCGCTATTTTTTTTATACACAAGCTGGACTAGCTAGTTATCGAGGACGCCTCGCAATATCATAATTCCCCACATGGAAAATGGCCACAGGCTAACCATGGAGGTTAGAGACGTTGCTGGGAGGGATGAGTAGTTTGCGAAGTGTTGGCATCGGTCACAAGCTCTGAAAAATTTCAAGGCATCTTCTTTTAATGTAGGCCAATAATAGCCTTGCCTTAGTATCTTCATGCCCAACATACTATCCCCCGAGTGATTGCCGCAAATTCCCTTATGCACCTCTCACAAGATGTAATTGCATTCCTCTCCGTCAATGCATTTTAGCAATGGTTAATTGAAGCCCCTCTTGTGTAGAACACCATAATACTCCACATACCTCACTGCTTGATATCGAAGGTGTCTTGCCTTAACTTTTTTCTCTGGGAGACTTCCTAGGCGGATATATGCCTGAATTAGAGCCATCCAAGTAGTAACAGGAACATCATCGACCCTCATTACTTCTACTTCGGGAATACTTGGGATTTCTTCTTGCTGGGTTACGTGGAGGAGCTCGCTCATGTCCGCGGTGCCACTCCCCACGATTCCTTTGGGAATCAGGGGGCACCTGCATTTGATCATGGGGCCTCATATTTTCACGTACACCTTCTTTCAGCCATTCCAACAACAACATTCTTAGATCATCATCCCTCAGACGAATCCCAAGCCTCTCCTTTAGTGCTGTAAAATCTCTTTTCTCAATGTCAGGTGGGGCGTGACGAGATCCGCCTGGCTCGTCTCTTCCTTGATCTTGTAGATCTCTGTGCAGCGACGTTCATCCATCGTGCACCCAGATCTATGTGGATGTAGAACTATACGATCTTCAGCGTGTGTTCCTCCAGGCTCATCTGTATCCTCGCTAGGGAATTCCACAATTGGGGTAACTTCCTCAGAATAATCCAGCCTTCGTGGTGTGATCTGACAAGTGCCATCATTGATTTATGCTCGTCCAGATTGATTTCCTTCATCAACCATTGGAGTTTTCCCCGATGCATGTGTAATACGAGGACGACGATGACCCCTTCTTGTTCTTCGTCGCTCCACAGTTGTTAGCCTTGAATCAAATTTATTTAAGGCATCTCCCATGCGGTACAATTGCACCATTAGATCTTTATTGCTAATGAGCACGGGCAGATCTAAACTTTCTGTGCCACGACCGCCGCTTTCACCGGATTCGTAGTCATCTTCTTTATAAGATCCATCATCATGATTGTGAGACATCTCTTCCTCCAGAGATTATGATTTTGATCAGCAGCCCTCCTTCTAGCGCCAATTTGTTGACGGAGGAATTTGATAACAACAAAATTTGAGGTACGTCACAGGAATCAAGATCTGTGACGGTGGTTCTTTACCGGAAAATTGAACGGAGTATGGTGGTTGTATGTAATTGGTGGCTGAGATTGCTTGGAGTAAGTGGGGGCTCTTTTGCGCTCTCAACTTCTTACCCCTTACAATATGCTTACGTACCCCTATTTATAGGGGATCAAGCCCACGTAGTTCTTGAGGCCTAAGAAACCTAAAATGGGCTTTAGGCTTCTTGGCCCAATAGGGAACCTTCTGGAACCCTTCTCCAGCTAGCTTTAGGAATGTCCAACTCTGAGGCCCAACCGCAAAGGCCCAAGGCTCGTCCGTAACTAAAGGACTTCACGGATAATGCATCTCCCTGGCCAAGGATAGCACTCCGCTATCAGCTATCTCCTTTGGTTACGCACACAAGTATAGCCCCAGTTCACCACAAGTGCCGGACGCATTCCTGTCCCCCAAATGAGGAGCCCCCACCAGATAACAGGACAGGTGATCCCAAGCTTTTGGGTGCAAAGTGCAGGATGACTCCAAAGTTCTCCAACGAGACACCCGTTGATAACAAGAACAGAGCTCCCAAAGCACACACCAAGATTTACCCCACACCCCCAATGAGGACACCCATTGACTACAGGAGGAGGCTTTCGGCATCAGGCAGACCCCTGGAGACCTTCACGCTCACGGACATCCCCATCTATGATCTGTTCATAGAGGGAATTCTTCATAGAGTACTTACAAAAAATATGTTAGTAAATATGTCTTCTATCCTCTTTCTAGATTTGTGGAGCATCCTTCATGTTTGCCTCGTCCTGAGTTTTACCTCGTCTTGAATGAGGACAGGCCCAGCATGTATTCTTCATTCTCCAAGGTTAGGGCGCGCCCTCAGGCTAGGGTGCGTCCTCACCTCGTATGCCTTACATGTTACCTCATCATAGTAAATTATATTCATGTGATGTGACCTCAGAAATATTTATGTAATGCCGTCCTCGAAGAGGTCCTTCTAAGCATAATACAGTCCCGCAGGGACTCCATGATGTGCCCTCATAGGGTCATGTAGTCATAAGTTGCAGTAATTATATCTACTGCTCAGCTAGCATGCGAGCTTGTATTCCTGCTTGGTCAACATAGCGATACTCGGTCCTGGTCAATATACCGGTACGAGAGATAAACTATAATTTTGGACCCAGTTATTTCAGCCCAATAATAACAATAATTATGTAATGGGTCTGTTGAGAGCCCATATCAATTTTCGGGTGTATCAAGTATTACAAAATGTAAGACTTTAATGGTGTGTAGAAAATTGGACAATACTTCCCCTTGTTAAATCATAAAAGAATTGAAATTTCCTCTCTATAAAAAATCTGCAGAGCTTCGATATGTCTATTGGAGAAGAACTGATTAATTTCTCTTTGATTTGATAGATAAATAGTAGGTTGTAGCTTGGATAAGGGGGCGAGAGACGTGGCCAAATTATATCCGAGTATTTAAATTGTAGTAGTTGGTTTATTTTCGTTTTCCTTTGTAGAAGTCGGCCATGTTATATGCACGGCAATGCACCTGAGTTGGATAATTTAATACAACTATAGGAGTCGACAGCAAGACACAATATCAACAATCTTCCAGCAGTCGACAGGTCAATGTGCAACTTTGGTCTTGACACTTGAACATTCAAAAACACCTTGTATAGCAGTCATTACCTTAGAATACTTCTAGACTGTTTTCAAAAGTCGACAACTACTCATGCATCTAGGAGTCGACAGAATTAGCTGGAAGTTGACATGTTTATGGCCCTGGTGACATTATTTTCTGCAGTCTAACTTACCTGGAGTCGATAAAAACTACATAACATCTCCAGGTATCGACAGAGTTCATGGCCTGGTTCCAGGAGTTGACATACAGTACATCACCAAGGGTTTGGAGATTATAATAACTTATAGCAGTCGACACATATTTGTGAGCTGCAGGTGTCGATAGTTGGTTTGCAAATTGCAGTATAACATTACAAGTCGATATGTTGAACATACTGTAGTAAAAGGCCTTTATGGTTGTAATACAGTAAGTGTTGACATATGTATTTGGAGTCCAGATTGCAGCAGGCAGGATACCTTCAGCAGTCGACCATTGCAGCATCAGTATGATCATGCAGGAGTTGACTGTAGCCAGACGTTATTTCTCACAACTGCAGGAGTCGATACCATGCAGTGTTGGTTACTTACGGTCGACAGTAATTAATTTCTCCAAGGGTCGACACATCTGCCGTATACGCCTGTGTGTGTTTTTGCCTTGAACATTTTAAGAGTTCCATTGGCAATCATCGATACTAATGATGTGTATGTGAACATGTACGTGTGTATGTTTAAATAAATACGTGTATGCAAACATGTCATAGACTAGGGTTTTTATATATTAAATTGTAAAATAATTTATTTAGTAAACTCTTTACAATTTATTAAATAAACTAAGTTAAGATTATAAATAAACTTATCTAAAGTTTATATTATAATCTAATTTAAGTTCATAAATAAATTATAAAAGTATATAAAATAAATTATTTTAAAGTTTATAAAATGAACTTATACCCATTTCTAAAATAAACTTTATTTGAAGTTTATAAAACAAATAGATTAGAGTTTATAAATAAACTTTACTTTAAAAATAAACCCTAGCCAAGACACCCTGTGCATGGCACATGACTTGGCCATAATTACACTTTGATACCCTGAGGTTTTCCTGCCTTGCACTTAAGCCACTTAACTTTCCAAAGCTGTATTTTCAAGATCAACTTAAATATCTTCATTTCAGCCCTTCCTTAACTACAGCTCCTCACTTAACAATTTTTCTGAACAATAATATTTAGTTTCCCTTCACGGATCACTGACACCTAGTGCAATTGGTCTGGTTCACTGACGACTAGTTCAGCTCTCAGGCCTTCATATTATTAGCAATCAATTCATTGTTTAGTCTTTTACCATATCCAATCAGCCTCACTAAAATCCTTTAGGTCTTCACACTGATTCTGAGAATTGTTTCAAATGCCTTCAACCTTATTTCTCTGTTGCCTAAACATATTAATGAACTTCATACGGACTTCTGTTGACTACTTCTTCACTGCACTTCACAAAACCACATGTATATACCAAATCTTCAATATGTACTGATTTTTGGTTGAACATAGTATTATTTCCAAGTCCTTGTTCTATGTTAGGTATCCAAACCAGCATTGTTGAGATAATAAATTCTACTTCAATCTTACTCAACAAGAGTTGTACCAAATTTTATACCGTAATGTCACAGACAGAAAGATCAAAATTATCTCGTTAAATGTTTATAAATAGTATATTATATTACATACATGTAATTTTCTCTTTTAATTTTATTTTACCGAGCATAATTTCAATCTAAATTAATTATTAAATTGTGTGAAAATTTATGAATAATAATTATTTCAATTTATTATTAAATTGTGTGAAAATGTGGATACACCTAGTATGAAAAACAAGTATAATTAATTTTTGTTATATGTATAATCTAAGCCTTTTCAAAATAATTTTACTTTGTGTATAATAGATGAAAACATATGGAAAATAAATTTGCAAGTCAAAGTCGCAAATGTATCTAATATCAGTTTGCTAAAAAAGGATGGATTTTTTTTTAGTTTAGAAACAAAAGCAAATTTTTATTTCTTGTGACATGAGATTTTTGAAAATGTATTTTCTATGTCGGAGTTGAATTATGAAAATAATGCACCTATTAGTGAGTTCGCCAATACCAGAATTTTATGTGAATGATTATGATGAATTTATTATGTAAAACGAAACAGATTATTTAAATGACCATCCTATAATCACAGAAATCATGTGGTAGAGATCGAATGGGTTCAAATGCAGAAGAGATGTGTGATGAGAAAATAGTTACGAGAAAATAATTATTGGGCCAACCATGAAGTACAAGATTGAAGATGCTATAACGTTTTAAAAAAAAAGTGGAAGTGTGTGAGCATGCGAAAGTAAAAGAGCTTGGTAAAGAAAAACACGAACTCTAGTATCAAGAGTTTGTGACACATACAATTGTTAAAAATAAAAAGCTTTCTAAAAATTCATATTGTTTTGCGGAAATCCTCGAGTACTCTTTGTATTATCTCACATTTTTTAATAAGTGTACCCTTTTATGAAAATTATTAAAAATGTATAATTTCTACAACTGCAACAAATCCTCCTCAAAATTTTAGTCATGAAGGGGGAGAAAAGTTAGGTTAGAAGAAATTCGAGTACTCGACGATCAGGAAATTTGGGACTTCTAAGAATTTTCACCTGAAAAAAAGGCACTTAGTAGTAAATGGGTCTACATAGAAAAATATGATGAGCATGGAAAATTATAAGGACTAAAAATTAAGACTAGGAGCATAATAAAATATGGAAGGAACGACTACAATGAAATTTTTGTTCCCTCGGCAAAGATGATAACTACACGAAATGTTCTGAAAGTTGCAGTTATTAATAATTAGAAAATACATTGAATGAATGTGCATAATGCATTTTTGCATGGTGATCTGAAAGAAGAGATGTATATGAAAATACTTCAAGGATTTGAAAGGAAATTGTCTAACTTGGTGTACAGAATGCAAAAAAAAAAAAAAAAAAAAAAATTAGTGTATAGATTATAGTAAGTGTCTAGGTGCTTATTAAAGAATTATGATTTATTGATATTTTGATTATTCATTATTTTTTTGACAAATAAATAGGCTGCTACAGCCTATCAAGGGCTTTGTTGAGGAAGACCTCATGAGCAATAGTTACGAAATCTTGAATTTGTCTCCTAGATATGCAGCTTCTTAAGGAGAGATAATATTATTCATAATTGCTTTTCATTGTATCACCCACAATCATAGTAATAATCTTATATAAAAAAGTACGTATACTGGTTAGTCTAACTGATCAAGATTTTTTGGGTTTTGGTTCGCAATCAGTATTATAGAAACATCCAAAGATGGTCGAAGATGCCTTATCTAAAAAAAAATATTCTTACATAATCGCAAATCCTGTGGAACGACAATCATCCAGTATTTATGCAAAAAAGAATCGGGCATCTTTAACCGGTGCTTTAAAAGTCCCAGGTTATTTCACGTATTTATAAATCTTTGAATCAATCACAGGAAATATTAAATAATAACTCATGTTGTTAATAATTAAAGTTGGAACATGGTCCAATAGAACATTTAGCAGAGAACATTTAGGAAAATAAGACAGCCATTCTATATTAACGAGAGTTTTACCAATGATATGATGTTGGATGTTCAAATCACCTCCATGTTTGTCATTAATACTTTCAATCACAATGAGATTACCAATGACGAAAAATTTCGAAGTGAACCTAAATATTATGTTCTCAATCGACAATGTTTTTCTTACTTGTATATTTGTAAACCCATACACAAAATATCCCTAACCATTAAGATAATAAGCCAAATAAATGATCTTCGCTATTATCAAATTATCTAAGTTTAAAGATATGAAAATTGTAATTGACTTATTCCACCAAAGAGTCAAACCTCTTGCTTTGTTTAATGGACAATAATAGAAAGAGTTTGTATATCATTGCTTTTTCAAATTAGCTCCAATTTTAAATATTTATTCTTCATCTTCATGAGCAATAATATGTTTGTTCGGTGAGCTCTGATAAGTTATTTTAAATACGAAACTTTCTGGGACGGCTACTCCTTGACAATTCCAAGACAAAATTAACATTCATCTTGTAGTTAGTTTTGGGTAGCCACCAAAATCATAAACTTATTAGCTTGGAAGATCAAATAATCTTCCCCCAACAGAATAATAATGAGCTTAGATTCATGAAAAAGAAATTGCGAGTCGGGAAATTTATGTTGAGGCGATGAGATTATTTTTTTTCGATAAAATTTTTCTTCTGTACTTTGTCCTTAAAAATTGATTAAGATTGCCTTTATGGTCTCTGATAACAAATAACAGAAGTACCCGAAGAGAAGCTCATGCTTAAGTCTTAAGAATTATCATTATGAGTATTTTTCTGCTTTTTTAGACTTGGGGAGGAAAATTGATCTACATCTGACTTTTTTTACTTTTGAGAGACATTCATTAAAGAGTTAAAATTGTCATGTTAATAATAAGGCCGATATACTTGAAATAGACTCACAAAAAGATTTCATAAAGATAAATAGATTTATGACTTGACTTTTATAGATAATTTGATTCTGCTAGGCATCCGAATCTTCTAAAGGCTCTGCAACATAGTTAAAAGGATGACTATTAACATTTTTGAATGTCATAGACTGCTCGATTGTTGAGTTAATTTGAGTATGATGAGAATTTTTATTAAATTTAACGGATGACATAATATGAGGTGATAAAATGTTTACTCTTACCGGACTAACTGCAGCTTGTAAATATCCCGGTTCGGAGACTGAGCTTTGAATAGAGTCTACAAATGTTATCTTGATAGATCGTGTTCACTAACTTCCTACTTAAAGATACTTCGATACTTCCCTAGCTATTTCCATATTTTTGATGATGGGGGTTATAATTAGAATTTAAAGGTTTAACTTTCTTCAAATATTGAGCATGTAATAAAGGTCAGAATCACCCTCACTTTGATTTAAGTCTTTAAACTTGCAATTTTCATCACCATGTCCTAAACATCCACATTTACAACAAAAATTTGAGAGTCTTTCATATTTAAACTGTTTCTGAAGACTAGGCAAATCTCGGAAAATTAGATCTAACCCAGTGACAAGTGGTTTTGATAAATCAATTTCTAATCTAAACCTCTAGGAAATTTCGTTGAATCTAGATACCTTCTCCTATACAATCAGCGCCTACAAGCTTCCTCTATAAATTAGCTAATTTCTCTACATAGTTTTGTGAGTTTTCCCAAAGGTAACCCATAGGCTTGAATCTAGAAAAAATTCTTTTAGTTTTTGTTGAAGTCAATTTCGGATTCCAGTGAGCGTGCGCCAATAGATTTCCCCTTAAAAACCAATGACCTTTTTATAAGATGAATTCTTTATCTTTCACATTATTAAACTTAAAACTTAAATATTTTTGATCCCATGAATGAATAGGGAAAGGATTCTTGATCTTCCATGCGCTTCCGATAACATATATGATACCCTAATTCTTAATAAATTAATGTTATGTTTAAAATTTGAATATAAGACAAAGTTTCAGAGATTGGTTTTGAGGAAATTTTTCGACGCCATGCCAAAATGAATATAAAAATTGATTGCTAAAAAGAGGTAAACGATGTTTATAGATATTGATGTACCCAAACTTTTCATAGGCTAGATTTGGGCCCATTAGGCTTAAAGGTCCAATTCATAGGCTAGATGATAGGCCCAAGATTATGAAATGATGAAAAATATAGTTAGACGACTAGAATAAAGAGGTTCTGAGGAAGGTTATAGGGATTATAGAGGTTCCGCACAAACCGTTAGGCAAGCAGGTTAATCCAGGAGTAGGTTCTTTCCTCCATAGAAGTTGGATGTTGCATGATTGTGCGTTACCCACCTACCATTTATATAGGGATCAAGCTCACGTAGTTTTAGGTGGATTCTAAAGTTTGGTAATGCTAGATTTCCAATTCGAGGAGTTCTCTTTTTCCTCTTAAGCCATCATATAATCTGGTCACCTAAGTCGAACAGAACCTAAGTTCATATTCGACTAGGATTGTATTTACATTACGTGTCATTCGAAGTTTCACATAAAATAGAGTAACCTTAATGTTATTGGAAGTATTCTAGGCTTGACTCCTAGACGTATTGTCCTTCATGGATTCTCTTTCTGTGATGTTTTATGTCTCATACTTGCTCTTGAATACTACTATTGCAAGCTGATGTTGTAATTATGAACCACAATAAGGAACCTGTTGCTAGGAACCCGTATCTGGCTGAATACTTCGAATCATGCTGCTAGGCTGTAGCATTCTCTAAAGGAACCTGAGACTATTAGGAATTGAAGCACCCTTGAGCATAGCTCAACCCCCACAAAATCTCGCCAATCTCTGTAGAATAGTTGATCGTTAACCTTTTCAACTCATCGAGATCCACACAAAAATTGTTACGAAATTCATTCATTAACAGATATCAACTGGTTGATAAGATAATAGGGATCAGTGAGAGATTTATGATCTTAAAAATTAGGGGGTTTTCACTTACAAAGATGAATTCTCAAGTAGATAGTGAAGCTCTCATGTTGAGAGAGAATGTTTTATTCATTATTTACTTTCACTAAAGGGAAGATTCAAGTTAACGTTTTAGTGAATTTTGATTACATGATAATTGTAGGCAATGATACGATGGAGATGTCAATAATTAAAGATTATCTGGGAAATGGCTTTAAAATGAAAGACTCGGAAGTGTCAAAATATTTTCACGAATTAAAAATAGCTCACAACAAGCAGAGAAAACTTTATATGTTATAAGAAGTATGCTTTGCACATTATTTCGAAACAAGTATATTAGGAGTTAAACCAACAGGATTTTCAACGAACAAAATAAAAAATTGGTGTTTGCGAATGGAGAATTTTTAGATAATTTAGCAAGATATAGAAATTTGCTTAGACGACTAATATATCTTGGTGTAATTCATCTAGTTTTGACATATTATTTTCATATTTTGTCTCGACTTATGCAACAACTGTGAGCTGAATACTGAGATGCGACATTACAAATTGTACGCTATTTGAAGAAATTTTATTAAGGTATATAATGATTTGATTTTTCAAAAGATTGGTATGATTCAAATTGGGTTAGTTGTCATATCACTACAAGGTGCTAAGTGGTTGGTTTGTGTTATTTGGCTTCTTTGTCAATTCCTAGAAAATGACAAAATAATCAGCAGTTTCATGTTCTTTGATTGAAGTGCATTATCAGTCAATAATCACTGTCACATGTGAATTAAAATGGCTGTAGCAACTGCTCGGAGAACTAGGAGTACAACATAAGAAAGGATTGAGACTCTACTATGATTGCTAATTAACCTTATATATAACACGGAATTTAGTGTTCTACGAGCGAATAAAACATATAAAACTAGACTGCCATTTTGTTAGAGATGCAAATTAGAATGCGTTAATAGTTACTACATATGTTTTTACAACACTACCGTTTGCGAACATTTTTATTAAATTTCAGAAAAAGTAAAATTTTGAGTTCTTATTACACAAGATGGGCGTTCAAGATCTTCAATTTTCAACTGTTGGTGGTATAACAATATAATATCGTTAACCATGTGTAAAAGAAAAAGTTGGTATGATTTGTATATAATTTACAGATTCAGGGTGAATAATAAAGGGAAAATATTTGTCAACTATCTTTATCTTGTTTATCAAGAACTTCCTTAATAACTCTTGTAATACTGTACATGTGACGCCCCAAATCCGGGGTCAAAGGATTTGGTCATCACTGAAATTTCAAATTAATAAACCTGCTTAATCAATTGAAGTACTATATCAGACCCCAACTATACCAAGATCTTTTAGGTTACAGTTCTAGAAACAAGAATTCAAAATCCATAAATAAAAACTTCCTTTTTTCTTTTGTTATACTTTTTCCACAATTTACAAACTGAAAGCTTAACCCACTAGTATAACTTCGACAAGAAGCATACTAGGCCCAACTAAAACGATAACATAACTAATATAATTACAAACAAGTTTATACAATAGCACTTACACTATTTCGAGTACCTTGGCCCCCACCTTCTTCATAGATTCACTTTTCTTCTTATTCTTCTTCTGCACTATGCAGCTAACTCCGCCAGTCTATCTCTCACTGGAATGTTAATTTAAAACAGACAAGTATGAGTGAAAGAAATGCTCAGCAAGATTATTAAAACATGATTTGACAGTTTCAAAACATCTATCGATTTTTTAAATAAACCGATATCTGCTATCAAGCAGATCATTTAAAACAATAAGTTCTAAACCCCAGAAAATTTGATATTGTATTACTTCAATAATATCGAAACGACTTTGATAATTTACAAAAAAATTCATCAGAATCTTTAATTATTGAGCAACAGGGGATTCAACAACAATTTAGATATTTGATAAGAATCTGAATTCATAAAACAATATTCACAATGATATCGTAATCAAACAATATGAAACAGTAATAATAAACTGAATCACAAGAACTGTACCAATTTTCTTTTCAAGATTTAAGAACTAAAGATTTCATTTAGTCCTTTCTTAGTAGAGTACAATAAATTAGATTGGAATCCTCAAGACACCGTGCAACCCCCGATGATCAGTCGCAAAGTAACACCAGCATGCCGTAGCATATCCAAAATATGGGGTACCCAAAGTAAAAGGCAACGCATTGGCCTACAATATATTACAATATGTCGTAATATATGCACACGCTGGGCCGGCGCCACGGCCTCTTACGCAACCATCCAATCCAGAATATAAGAACCCAATATAATTGGTGTTCTTTTTCATCAATAAATTCATATTCCTATTTATCAAGAATAAAAATCATTTTCATTTTCTTTTCTACCAGTGTATATCACTGTTCAGGATACAGCATATGAATCTGAATTCTAGCATAATAATTTCTAGAATTTTATCTCAATTTATGTCACAGTGAAAATTTGTACTGTACACGATAATGTAGTTCAATTTTTAAGATATTGAGTCAACATAGAATATACTTGCATAATCAGAATTAAATATTTTGATATTTAAAACATTTAACTATTCTGAGAATAGAATAGTGAATGGATACTTGCCTTTTGATCCTTAGCAATCATGCACACTCACAACTAATACAATCATCTCATTCTGCCATCTCATGACATCACCATTCAACTTTACTGTTTATCCAACGTCCGACCATGATCGTTTTAAATGATCTGCATCTATTATTAAAATATACCACTTTAATTATCTGAACGAGAATTACTCAACGAATTGCTCGACTACAATCTTATCGTCTACCTATACGATAACCTTCTATATATAGTAAACACAAGCATCAATTATTCACATAACCCTAACCAGTTACGCACATAAACATACAATGCACGTAAACACATAATCCACATAGCGCGTAAACACATAAGCCATGCAACACTTAACTCAGTTCCTCAAAAGGTTTGGTTCAAGTTCTTTAAAACAAAAATCAGGTCAAAACACAACTTTTTGGTCAACACCCGACTTAGAAATGATTGTAAAACAATCGACCTTTCTTTACAAAAGAATTTGGGTCTTGAAAGTATTTTTAATAAAAGCGGGATATTTTTCTGNAGTCTGTAGGCGTTCGTTTCGTCCAAATTGGATAAACGGTTGAATTGTTATTGAATTATTAAGAATAAATTAATTAATAATTAAATTAATTAATTTATCAAATTAATAATCAATAAACAATTAATAAACATTTTTCAGAATTTTAGAAATTGATTAAATTATTTCTTTAAAAATTAAAATAATTAAATTATAATTAATTACATTTTAATTAAAAATTAACTAATAAATTAATCAATTAAATGTATTTAATCAATCAATTAAATCAGTTAATCAACTAACTAAAATAAATTAAAGATAATTAAATTAATTAATGTTTAGAAACTGAAATAATCTAATTATGTTTTTCTTAACTTAAATAATTAGATTAATTAATCATAAATTAATTAATTAACCTAATTAATCATAATTAGTAAACTATTATGATTTTTGAATAAATTTTAAAGCAAAATCTAAAAACAACTTCACAAAAACCATTTTGGGGGTCTTTAGAATGAAAACCGGGTAGGGTTTTCCATTAAAAACGGGTTGGGGATGAACCGGGTCGGGTTCTTAAGAACACCCCGGAATCTGGGTGGATTGCCTAGAATCCGACTGTCTTCCTAGACTCTGGCGATGCCCGAATGGGGTCAAAACAGTCCACCTTAACTCGCTTTGCAGTACAAACAATGCAAGAAGCAACCCAGTAGTCTAGGGCTGCTATAAACAATCTAAAACAACCCGGAAACACAAGTTCCGGCCAGAAAATCCATTAAACTCGGTGAACCGAGCTCCAGTTTCGGCCAAAATCCGGAAATCACCAAATCAAAACCAAATGATGCGATTAATGTGCCAAAACAAAGGTTAATCATCTACAACTCAATACAAGTACTCATGTTAACAATAACATCGCAGATTCACCGGAAAACAAGAAATTAAAACTGCAAAAACTAAAAACATGAACTACACGATTCGGCAATGAAACGATACAGTTATATACTCAAATCGACTCCTCTAATCATCCTGAAGCTATTTATAATCTCAAAATTATCGAACAAACAGCACAAAATAAAGAACTAAATTGACCGAAATCGAAGAAAAGTGAGAACACAAAATATCCAACTTTAATTTGTGATTTTAGTATCAAAAGGTAGGGCTCTTCACGAGCTTCAATTCGGTATATAGAACTTTAAAAACGGGTTAGTAATCAGCCTGCAATCTATGGAAGAATATCAAGAACAGATTTGACCCCAAATAATTGATCCGATAATTATATGATATTTTAGGATTTTTATGAAATTTAAAATAAAATTTAGGGCTATTTATAATTACGGAAAATAATACCCCGTAATTCGATTTAATGATACATGGATCATTTACTTAAAATAGTTGTCCCTAAATATTTATTTATGGGGAATAATTATTTTAACAATATTTTTAATTAAATATAAAAATTATATCAAAATTCCCCGAACTTAAAGTACATTTCAAATATGCAACAATAACGGGCCAACGAACCATTTTTAATTTTATAAAAATAAAAGTACAAATTTTACAAGGTTTGACGTCCCGGTAGAAGCTCGGTCCGATAATTATTTGGAAAACGAAACAATTCCTAAATTTATAATAAACCCCGAAAATAATTATAAAATACACCAACTCACACAGAACGAGACGGAACACATATAATTCACATACGCTATTTTAAACAAGTCCAAACGAACATTTAATTTCACCTAAATGCATTTTAAACACATAACAATTATCCTAAAATGATCTGATCCTTACGGGACCGAAGATAAAATCCTCACTTAACATTTTTGAACCAGAAACATTTTTAAATTATATTAACACGTAATATTATTTTTAACACATAATTAAATCATCACAAATAATGCAGGTTTCACATAGAATATTTTTATACTTTCAATACATAAAATTTTGACGCAGATACAATATCCACAATCCCTTAAATTTTAAAACAAACTCAATTTACTCTTTTAACAAACTTTTAAAATAATGAAAATAATAAATATTTTCAAAATACTAACAGGGATTGATACAGACTAACAATTAGCATATTGACCAATTTAAGAACGAGAAACATAGCACAAGAATAAAATATCAATTAATTTATTCCTTCCACATTAAAAAATCACATAAAAGCCATCACATAATAATAGAAATAAATTCTGAAAATACGGGATATTACAATCTACCCCCTTATAAGGATTCCGTCCTCGGAATCAGCCGAAGAAGACACCGAGGCTCTTCTTGCGAACTTTCCAAATTCCAATAACATCCATCGCAATACTAACTCTTTAATTTTTTTTATACTCATTCTTATCTGACACAATTCTCGTTGCTGCTTTACTTCATACCGATGTTTCTTTCTCATAAACTTGACCAACTTCTCAATAGG
>PHNY01238055.1:365-15831 GCA_003724115.2 Anethum foeniculum
CAGCTGGTTCTCATTTAACATGTTTTCTTAGTTGTAACCAAGAAGGTAATATTTAGAAACAGCTTTACTTGTTCGCTAGCTGTAGTCCTGGGGCATTTGGACGACTAGAAGACACTCTCCATCAGTCTAGAGACATGGGTTTTGTAATAAATTAATAATGTTCTAAGCATGAAAATTGTGTAAAACCAACCCTAAAACTTAGAGGACCGAGACCAAGTCCAACAGTCTATTATATGACCTCCTAACTTAAATTATAAAGACTTTGATTAAAAATAGTACTCCAATTGTCTTTTAATAATTTCTTATAAAATTAAGAGCACCATTTTATATCTTATTTATAAAAACCTCAATATTCTTTATTTTATTTTTATTAATAAAAAATCCCTCTTTTTTGACTTTTTTCTTTTCTTTTCCTTCATTTTTTTGTCCACCTCTTTACAAATTTATTATTATATTATAATAATAGAGAATGAATATGAATATTATTATTGAAGTAAAAATACAAAAAAAAATATCCTCATTCACTAAAATTTATTATTTTATAATATTTATAAGAAAATACTGTTGGACTTGCTGTGTGATACATATGGTCTCTTTCACTCAGGCATCCAGCAAAAAAAACACCGTTACAAGAATATATGATTAAACGTTGCTGCTTTTCTTTAGTTAGTAATGCAGAAAATAGGTAAATGTACTGGTGTCTACGTCAATTTGATTATGATCTATATACATGAAAGAGAATTTATGTTTCGTAGATCGGCGAGTATACCACGATTTATTGGAGGAAACACGAGGGGATCATGTTCATGTTCTCCGTCGGTCAAACCGGGATGATACTTTGGCTTTTGAAAGCATTTTATTTAACGAATTTTTTTGCCCACAAGCACACGCGGAAACTTGTAAGTTTAATTTGTTTTCATTGATTCCTTTCTTAAGTAGTGATGGACCCCTTATATTCACAAAAAATATACCAATCGGATGATTCAAATTTATAAAATTTTCGCGCTTATTATATACCTATGAGCAGATGATAGAAACGATGTTTATTTAAATATTTTCCTAACGTGTGTCCAAACATACAATAAATATCAATTTTAGATTATTTTAATTAATCTTTTGATTATAAATGTTAATGTTCTATGCACAATAATTTTATCGATAAAAATGATTCAATAAAAGTTAGAAAGATTATTTACATAAAGTGAAACATGATTTTAAAACAACTTCGGAAATATAGTCACCAAAAATATTATTACAATCGGTATTGTTAAATAAAAAAAATTCTGCAGGTATAAATGAAATTAAAAAAACTTAATCAAGAGAGCTGCAGTGCAGCACGAGTCCCTAATTTGTTAAACATGCAATGTCATTTTAAGCTGTTGATGCAACGGTTGTTTTCACTTCAAATTTCAAATTTTCAGTCAATTTAATTCATCAACAGGGACCAACATTATTACTCCATTTTTCACTTCAGTTTTGTAGTAAGAAAATGCATCATGTAACGAAACTATAGATTCACATTAATGTGATGCACGAAAAGTATAGACACAGTAGTAGCTCACTATAAACAGACTTCCTGTGACTGCATTTAACCATTTACATCATTTTTTTATCCACCAGACACGAGTGTTTAAGAATATATACCAAAATTAATTAACTACCCAAACAATGTAAGCCCAAATGATTATGTTCTAAGTTCTGGGTTCAGTTATGACTCACTCCAAGAATTTCCAAGAACAGTTTTAAGTTCTGGTTTCGACTATGACGCACCTCTAAAAATAGTCTTAAGTTCTCTCAGAACAAATGCTCACTCTTAAAGTTATAAGTCATTAAAAAAGAGAAAACATAAAAATTAACTTATTCAATTAAACTAAAAAACACTTAATATCCTACTAGGAAACTACGAAAAACATAGTACATGCCTTCTCGAACCCGCACGCAAGTCTGTGAATAAAATAGACCATGATGGATAGATCATGTTATATGTTACAAATGGTAACGGCTCAAATTTGTTAACATGTATGATATGATATTATACAAAACCGTTTCACTTAAAAACTGCCACCAAAACACCCTGGTGGCCTGGTCCACAGAATTACACTACTATTTGCAGGTCACTAAGGATGGCAAAATAATCTGATCCGATGGATACCTGATCCGAAACTCGAAATTTTAGATTTACCGAACCCGATTTTTTGGATTTGGGTTTGGATATGTATTTAATTTTCAAACCCGAAAATTTTTGGATTTGATTTGGATTTTAGGTATTACCGTTCCGAAATCCGAAACCCGATCCAAACCCGACCCGAACCCGAAACCCAAAAAAAACCCATACAACATTTATATATATATAAATATATATATATAATTATTTATATATTTATATATAATTTTATATATTATATATTGTAATACATTATGCAGAATATACATATATATTATGTTATATATTATACGTTAGATACAATATACATATTATTGTATAATTTTTAGAANTTAATAAAATTTAATAAAATTTAATTATTTTATAATTTAAAATGATAAGGTAAATGAATCATCTTCCCCCAATGCTCAAGGTCGCGTGTTCGATCCCTTGCACTTGCAATTTTAATAGTTGTACATATTTTCATATTTCGGGTTCGGGTTTCAGATTTCGGGTATGTCCATATCCAATCCAAAAAAATTCGGGTTTCGGGTATACCCGAATCCGATCTGAAATTCGTTGGATCGGGTTCGGGTATTTTTCGGGTTCGGGTTTGGATATGGATTCTGTCATACCCGACCCGATTGTCATCCCTAATGGTCGCCTATGAGAAGAGATAGATCGGATAATCTAATACACTGTATAAATAATTTATAAGAGAAATGTTGCATAATTTTTTTAAAAAAAAATTTTAATGACACGTGTCATAATCTTATTTATGAAATTTATATTAATGTCCTTCAATTTACATGTGATTAGTCAATTATACGATCGTAATATATTTGGGATCATTTTGGAAATGATTACAGGAATTTTAGCATTTCTCATTGAATAAATCGGAATATTTAGCAATATTTTAGCTATGTCTCATAGAATAATTAAGATAGCTGGGTAATTGACCATACCAACAAATTAACACTTATCGATAGTGACAAACTAATTAACCATTCCACCAAATTAACAATTGTTAATAGTGACAAACTGATTCCATTAAAAAAAAGAGATCTGGCTCTTGCTTGCTTAGTTACCTTACTCTTTTCTTGCATTATATTAAATAAAAGGTAGTACTAAGATCAAAACCACAGTAACATCTATTCCCAGAAAACATCCCATAAAAACCAACATTATAAAATTGAATAGATTACAGATCTTGATTCATGCACCGTGGAGAGGACTTTGCATTCAATATAATATGAGTCCACACTATTTATTAGTATTTTAATGCTCCATTACTTTTATAGTGTTATATATAGTGAAAAAGATCTGAAATTTTCTGTATAGTTATTTGCTCAAACATTTCTCAATTCTTCTCAAAATTTTATTTCCGTTTTATATTTAATTATCTTTTATAAATATGTTTTTATTTCCAAACAAAATAATTCGATTGTTCAAAATAATTGGGTCACAGCAAGTATTTGTATCATCTCGTTTGAAAGGATTTAATAGTTTAAGCGTTTGTTTAATTTTGTATATGTAAATGTTGTATGATTTTTTATTATTAAATTAATTTTTTTTTTTAAAAAAGTGACTAAATTAACTGACAAACACAAATGGAAATTGCTTGTATAAAAAACTAGATCTCAATAAATAACTTTTTTGAAAAAAAATCTCATTAAAGCACACAATCTTATCAATATCTTGAGCAATGCTATACTACTGTATTTGGACTTTAAGAAAGCAATCTCATTAAAGTACGATCTTACTCGTAGCTTTTATTTGGACTCTAATATCACATGACAAATTCTCATCAGCACTTTTTAAAAGGAGATAATTTATTAATTACTTTTCCATCATTAGAATTTTAATGTCACATTATTCAAAAGGGAGCAATTATCAAAGAAAAAAAGAACGGAGACATAACATAAACTTAGACGATCTAGCGTGATACTGGTTGAGGTGTTCGAAAAATAGGTATTTACACCGAAGCAGGAGAGTGTGGAAAATGGAGGGAGACTAACATGGTGGTTTCCTATTCACTAACTGCACACAATAAGTAAGTTGTCTCTTTCCAGTAAGTGGTCACATCCTTCCCTCTCTTACCTTTTGAATAGATTTTGCTTCCTTAGTTCTACTTCTACTGTTCAACATAAGTAAACACACATAAAGACAATTTGTTTCAATCACTACTTTAATCACAACTACTCTGTCTTTCAACCATTTTTATGTTTGGTTGTACCCACCAAGAAAAATCATTTATTATGCCAAGAAAAATAAAACAAAACACAACCAAATCTTTCTTTGTTTTGCAAACAAATTATTTTCAGATAGATAGTGTAGATATAGATATATATGATCATAGGGACATATAGCCTATATTTGTTATAGCTGTGGTGGGTACACATACAGAAAGTCAATAGACATTATTAAGTCAGTATTAAACTGCTTGGATCTGATCATCTGTTGACCAGATACATATTGCAGGTTGGTTAGATTTTCTTGAAAAAATTTTAGTTTTATTCTCATTTTTTGAGTGTTTTAAGTAATTTTCTCACCTGGGCTTTTTTTGTGGTTAAATTTTGATTTTCAGGTGGTGGAAGGCCAATGAGGTTGATCACTGTTGATTGTTGAATGAGACCTTGTTAGTTGCTGCTTCAGAAACTTGTTTTCATGAATATAAGGTACAACAATTATGTATAATGTACATGAAATTCTCGAAAAAAATGTCGAATTTAGTATGTTTCTTTACAAGAATTTATGTTGCCATTCATGCTTGGATCCATCTTAGTATAAGAAACTCTCACTCTGCAAAAGAGTTGTGTTTTGCAGGTTGATTTTTCTGTGTATTAGAAGTCTCTTTTGATGGTGTTAATGAGTGATTAGTAATGTATATATTTTTTTCTTTACAAGATTATATAATACATATTTAGTTCCTTCTGGCGGCAGTTTTGTCTTTATTTTGCAAGTATCCCAGTGGGCTAACAGATGAACAAGTGTTTGTATATTCCATCTTCAGAAGTCTTGATTAAGATATATAACACTTGGAGAAATACATATGGCAAATCTTAGTTTTACTATTTGCATCTGACTATTTCAATTTTTCTTTTTAATAGACAATGCCACAAGATAATCTGAGATCAGTTGTATACAGATCATTTGTCACTTGCGATGATCCCAAAGGAGTAGTGAATTGTGGGATTAGAAAAAACAAGACTTCTAAAAAAGTACAGGAGGAGAAAATGCTGAAGAAGGTAAATAAATCTACACCGCGCAATGAAGAGAAGAGAGAGGTGGTTTCTAATGGGGAAATGGAAGAGTCACATCGTGCATCGTCCTTTCAGTTAATGGAGGTATCTAGAGGTGCTCAGAAGCTAAACCAAGTGATAGATTCGTGGTCTAGGCGTGCTAGCTTTGATGGGGAGTCTAAAGATTATGCAAAAGACATGTTGATGGGCGCTCTTGATCTACAAGATTCTCTTGTCATGCTTAGTGAATTGCAAGAAGCTTCACAGTATAGGACAAAGTTGAAGAAAAAAGAGAAGGAAAAGCCTTGTGTCAGTAAATTTGATGAAGTGGGAATGGAGAGAACTAGTTCTGATAGATTCGGAAATCCAAAGTACCAAAATCCAAGACCTTCTGCTGATGGATCTTCTAGGGATTGTTATGATGAGCTCCGGGAAGTTATCAGGGACAGCCTTGCTAGACAAAATTTGTTACCACCTCAGTCATCCAGAGAGAATACAAGACAAAATTTGTCGACACCTCAGTCTTTTAGAGAGAATTCTTACTTTGACAGGAGAAATATGAACTCATATGTTGATATGCCCTCCACTAGCTCATCAAGCTTATCTTCGATGACTTACTCTCATGATTTTGCTTCTTCTGTAAGTACTAGCTCATCGAAGATTCCAGAGGGGAAGCCAAGGACCTCAAATTTGGTAGCAAAGCTTATGGGTTTAGATGATATTTCATCAAAACCTTTGCAGCCTGCTTCACAAAAGCATTTGCAGAGAGAAAGTGTTTTAAGTCAGACACCAATCTTTGATGTTGATATGCATAAGGGAAGAAAACCTCAGGTTGCTGGTCAAAAGATAGACAGGGCATGCATGACACTGGAAGAAATCATTGAAAATATGCAGTTTCAAGGACTTGTAAAAAGCAATCAGCATCAGGCATATCATCCAAACACTTCCTATAAAGAAAGAAAATTTAGCTATGATGCCTCACCTATCGTGCTAATGAAACCTACATATCCAGGTTTAGAAGCTAAAAAGCACTTTCCTCATAAATTTATCCCTGATGAAGCAGCTTTGAACTCTGAGATAAAGCGGAGATTTTGGAAAACAGAAGAAGAGATTACCTCCAAAATCAAGGAGTATCCTAAAAGGCCTTTGAACTCTTATGAATTACGAAGAAAGTTGCATTCTGGAGAACCTGTAGTGAAAAAGTTATCCCCGGAAAAAGAAGCCAGGACAAGTAGAAATGTACTAGCAAAGCCAAGAGATATAGAAGTTATTAAAGAGAAAAAACTGTCTTCTAACAAGATGAATGCATCTGTACCTTCAAGTCCTATACTACAGAAGGAGGCAGTCGAAAAGAAAATTGACAAGATCCGTAAGGCTACAAGTAAGAAACCGGTGGAAATTGAAAAAGTGAAATGTAAAAGTGTTCCTAAAAGTCCTGGGCAGGACAATGTTCCTATTACGAAACCAAGAAAGTCAGAGACCGGATCTAGCATTTTGAGCAAGAATTCTGTTGCTCAGCGAAAAAGCACAGATCTAAATTCCACAATAAAGCAAAAAAAAGCAGCATCGTCTTGTGGTGAACGTGAAAGTGTTCAGAAAAGGAGTGTGAAGAACAGTAAACCTGTAAAGGAGCTCTTAAGTACTAATGTAAGTAATCTTGTAAGTTGCAGTCATTCCATTCAGTAAACTATTAAGTTTTGTTTTCATTCTTCCTGTCATGTTTTCTGTAATGTTTAACGGAAACCTAAATAGTTGCAAAATTAAATGCAGGTTCCAGATTTAGTACGCAATGATGATGATAAGCTGGCTGACATAAAAGAGAAGTCTACTACAACCATAATAGACAGTGCACCAGCTGTGCAACTTGTTTCTGAAGAAGAAATCAATGTTTCTGAAATTCTTAAAAAAGGTGAGAAACATACTTCAGTCTCAATCATATTGGCACTACAATTTACATTTGATTTTGTATCGAGTATGTGCATGCATTTTGTAGAATGAGATATCAACTGGTACTTATCAAGGATGTGTTCTATACAATTTGGTGATATTCTTAGATTGATGTGCTCAATAATGTGACATTGAATAAAATTCATGTCCCCTCTTTAACCAATCTTGCTCCTAGCATTTAGCATCTTTAAAAGAAGAACTTGTAGTAATGAGTATTCTTGTTCTTGTTTAAGAGTCCAAAATGTGAGGATTACGGTTACTGTTTGATTTTTGAGTTAGAGCAAATTTCAATCCCCTTTTGGGATCATATCGTATATATACAATTAAGATTGAAGTTTTTGCTTCAGCATCTAATTCTATGGTGGTGTCAAATTGCCTTTGACCACGTTCCACACCATCATATACATATCATCTTTTTTCATACGAGAAAACCTCGAGATAGTCAATAGGGAAGTACAAATGTGGTAAAAAAATCTCTTGCAAAAGTAAGCTTAGTTGTGATATATGATTTCCCCTCTCCCCATTCTACTTCCTCATAATAGCTTGTGACACCATCTCTCTTTGATTGTAGAAACCTGTGATGACAGCCTCAATGAATTCTGTGAAGATTCAATACAGCCCACCCCACTTGAAATTGGCACAATATATTCTGATGAGGCGAGGGAACAGAGCAAGCATGACCTAAAGGAAAGTGATGTCTTCCAACTAAAAACCACTGCAGATTTCACACTATCAGGAACTCCAGAATCACTCCCGCAGGTAGAGGGGCCATTTGAGAATTGTGATGCATCTCAACCAGTAGACTTACCAGCATTGACTGGCTTACATGATGGTGCCATAGTAGATTCCAAACTCTTACAGGACTATGCCAATGAACTACTGGAGAGCAAAAGCCAAAGATACAAACCACTCATAAACCAATTGTCACATGTGCCCATGGATGATTCATCACTTTGCATGTCGAAAGATAAGCTGATGGAAGAAGCTCGTATCGGGATGGAAAAGCTAAGAAGCTATAGTGATCCTGGGGTGAATAGTGTTCCTGCTGCAGATATTGTATTCTCGGTGCTTCAAAGAGATCTGCAGTGCAAGGGACTGGCTGCTGGAGCATGGGATCTCGGTTGGCGGGAAGGATTTACATGGGATGAAGTTGAGCAAATAGTTAGAGACTTGGAAAAGCTAGTAATTAGTGAGTTGATTGAGGAGGTTCTTGTAGATTCTGTTGTTTAGCAATATAGTTACTCATCATCTTTACTTTGTTATGTACATTTACTAAATCTTAGACTGCACAAAAGGTAAGCCTATAATATTGTTCATAATTTATTCTATATGAGTCTATAACAGAAAGCCAGGGAATAAATTTGATATGATGAGTTCCCTGGTAATGAGTAATGACTGTCCAGAAATCTCACTCTTTAAATGAACTGCAAGTCTGCAATGAGCATAACATTGATTATGAGTGTGCACATAACATATTAAATATATAAATGCACATTTTATAAGGCCTTCTGGCCAAACGTATCTTTCTCGCTTCCTTTACCCGAGGTCGAGTGTTCAAACCTTTAAAAAAGGACTGTTTTTCCCTCTACTGAGCACTGACACCACTGCAAAAGTAAAACCTGAAATGGAAGTGTAAAAACAACTACCACTTTACTGATCTAAGTTGTGTACTTCAATAAACTTGTTGAAAGTATGGAAATGCTATTTTTTAAGGCCTGCTAGTCTGAGAACTGAATGATGCATACTATTTTAAAAGAAATCATGCTGGCACAGTACTACAGTAGCACTCCATAATGAAGATTCTATTATTTAGAGTTTATAAGATACTAATAAAAAAAAAACACTAGAAATTAATTGAACTAATTATATTTATACAATTGAACTTTAGTAGTCCATAGTTACTGCTTGGACAGGCATCCAACATGTGTTGTGTTGTTCCTACAACAAAGCAAAGAGCTGGCAAAAACTAATAGTATAACTGGTGTCAAGCTGTCTACTGCCAGCAAATTTACTAATTAAGTAATATCAATTATATCATTTTTTAAAAATACTCAGTTAGGCTGATTACAAGAGTTTTTGGCCAGCAGCGCCGTATGAAAATTTTGACTTTAAAATATATTTTCTGAGTCAACAAAAAGGAATACACTCTTTTGACAACAATAAAAAATTTCATAGTTTCTTTGCGAGATACGTTTGTTGGATTATTAAATGTTTTTTCTTTGAAATAAAGATTGATAATAAAATTTTAAACTACACCTGTCCGGAAAAAAATTTCTTTGCTTGCTAAATTTCAATTTATTTGAAAATTGACATTTATCGGTAACATTTAGAGTTATAAATGGTAAATATTTCGTTCTTTGATATGAATTTAGGTAGATATCATTGGATTTTTAAAATTCAGTTTCATTTAGTTTAAATTTCAAAAAATCTATTAAACTTAGTGATATTCAATAAAAAATTAAAAATCTTTTAAAATATTAATATATTCAGTTTGAGTTTAAAATCCATAAATTTTGTTAATATTTAATTTAAATATCAAAAAATGTAATAAACATATGATCATATTTAAAGTTTTTAAATTTAAGAAAATAATAAACTTTATGAATTTACCAATATATTATATTTTGTACTTTCTAAATCTGATTAACATTCATGAAATTTAGCATGAATTTATCAAAAACTTTACTTAAATAGTAGGTGAGACCGGTGTCTAAAATTTCAGCCGATTAACCGATTAGTTGGAGTTCGGATAGGTCCCGTCTCGAGTAATCGGATATCGGGTCAAAGTGCGATTTTTTAGAAAAATCGGTTAAAAGTCGGGCGAGACGGGATTAAGCGGTCGAATCAGGTTAAAAATGGAATCCGTCAAAATAAAAAGAAAATCAAAAATGGTTTTTTTGCAAAAATTAAAATTAAAAAACAAATTATACATTGTCAGATTAGGAATTAGGTACTAATTTCTAACTAGCATAGATCGTTAGTCATTAACCTCTTAAATACCGCGCATGAAGAACTAGTATTTTGTGATATTTCTTTTTATAAATCTCACCATTTAATATCGATATTGGAATAATCATATATGATTTTTTTTTTAAATCTTATGACAATCTGATAAAGTTTAAATATAATTATATATCGCAAGAGCTTATCTTTCACGACAAAAGATTGTTCGTATTATGGGTATTGGTACTCCAATATCAGTTGCGCTACATAGTCACTCATGTGAAGGTCAATTGTGATTATGTGAAGGTCAATTGTGATGCTACTAGTTTTACAATTGGTGTAGGTTGGATTGCTTGAGATGTTATTGTAATAGTGTTTAGATTAAAGAATTTGAATATTCTATTTGTTAAGCAATCTGAAAACAAAACAGCTATTGATTTAGCTTTTGTGAATCTGATTGTAGTTGACAGTTCCGAAATTTGTTCCGGCTGTATTTTCATATTTTAATAAATCTTCTATTGTTCGTCAAGAAAAACTAGGGCTTGTGATTATATTTAATAAAAATTTAAAATAAAAAACAAACTAGACAGAACATTTGGACATTTGAATTTTCGCCATTTCGAAAAATAAAAAATTGACATTTTCATGCCACTATCTTTTAACGACTTTCAGTGATCTATATACATACAGAGAGAAAGAGAGTTGTGTGTATATGTGTTTTGAATGTGTGATGCTTATATTGCGATGACAACAAGAGTAGAGAGAGATCGAGAACTTCTGATACCAGTCGCCGGCGATTCATCCAACTCCGGCGAAGATGACGATAGCATCTCTTCCAAGCCTTCTTCTTCCTCCTCCGCTTCTTTATCTCATCACTCCTCCGGCCGCGAGGTTACCTCTCTCTCTCTCTCTCTCTCCTCTCTCTCTCTCCACTCTCTCTCTCCCCTCTCTCTCTCTCTCTCTCCCTCTCTCTCTCTCGTTCTCCGCTCTCTCTCTCTCTCTCGCTCTCCCTCTTTCTCTCCCTCTCTCTCTCAATTAATATATGCAATTCATTTCAATTGATACTTGTTTGCCTAATTGCAGTCATATATGGCAGTTTCTTAGCCAATTTATATATAGTAGTCAATGTTCTCGTGTTTATATTTTGCTGTATTAGGTCTAATTTCAGTTGATTAGAATTGCGTGTTTTCTGTTTAACCTACTTGATGCTGGAATTGTCAATATAAAACTTAGTATTTGCTTTTCACATCTTTAATTTCCGTAAGTTAGTGCATTAAAAATGAGACTGAGTTTTTTTTTTGTAGAAATAAGTAATGTTGTAATTGATCTTGTGTTGGTCATAAGATAGTGATGTGTCTTTAATGCGCTATGAAGAAAGGATTACGATTCATCCTAACTTGCCCCTTGCAGTTTTTTACAAACTTACTTATTTCATTGGTTGTATGTTGGTGTTTATGGACCATGGTCAAGTATTTCGGTACTTCCACATTGTGTGTTTGGATGACATTTGTTTAGTGCGGTCTGTTTTCTAAATTTATCTTATTTGATCACCTAAAGTTGAATGATTTGTCATACGTAATTTTAAGCCTTTTGTTTAGAATGTTCAATAATAATGACACCAACGTATATCTGTTACTATAAAAATATGTTTCCAAATTTCACCTGGTGTGGTTGTGTCATTATTGTTATTATTATAAACACTGGCGCCTGAATTAAAATTCTGACTATCATTTTGATACATAAATTTAGTTATTCCGTTGTTGCTATTACATTAAATGTTTAGTCTATTGCAGATGCAACAAGCACCCATCTAAGACAGTAAAATGTGAATGACATCCTATCCTGCAAAGTAGACCCTAATAACATCATCTTTATCCTAGATGAACTTTGTGATGAAATCAAACGTCATGAAGAAAGTTTTAAATAAATATGTTGTGTTTTTTGTGTCTCTTTTATTGAAATAAATTAATCAATAATTCTGTTTTGACTTTTGTAACTTGAGTTGTTTTTCATTTAGAAATAACAGTTATTTTTTCTTCTCTGTAGACATTTTACAAAGTCATTAGGAGCTGGGCTTCAAAAAAGTTCATGACTGGATGGTGAGTAAGCTCCTTTTATTCATCTTCTCCTATTTCTTTGACTTTCAGGCATTCGCAATGATGCTTAATATAAATATTATGTTATTGTATGTTTTTAATTGTGTCCTTAAGGACTAAAGATTACTCATACAACTTCTTCTTTTTTTTTTCTTTCTTTTTTTTTTTTTTTTTGATAATCCGGTGTCCGGGCCAGCTTTCGCGCACCTCGACTAATCCTCATACAACTTCTTTTGGTAGAGCACAAGTTCTTTATGTCTTTGTCTCAGGTTGTTGAACAGACTATTGTTTTGTCTATGTTGAAGTTGATCTATCACATGACAGAGCAATTGATGATGCTGATAATTGTCTTCTGATAATCAAATGTTCTTCTTGGAGTTAACTTAATTTGTTTTTAGTGTTCGAGTACTTTACTTGCAAGTTATGAGACTAGCACAAGAGTAATTTACTAGGTTGTTGTGAAGATTGAATTTTATATTTAAAACAAGAATCTGAAATGAACTATTAGGTTAATTGAAGGATCTCCCATGTTTGGTGCATACTTTACTAAATTTAGAAACTTCTTACAAAGACGAGTTGACAGGTATGAATGATGTCTTGACAGTGTATTGATTAATAAAATTATTCGCATTGTGGTTTCAAGATGCACGTGAATATGACTTGTATGCTTCTCAGTTGTTAGAGGACCAAACTTTATGTTAATTTGCTGATGATGTAATATAATTAAAGGATACTCACTGTTTTAGCTCTTTCCAAAATCTAATGTTGTGGTTGAATTTTTAGATATATAGCTCAGATTGCAGTCCATGTAGATACTTTCATATGCTAACATAAATGGAACCTTTCATTGATTAAAAAAAAAGAGGGTAAGGATGGAGATAGCTTAGTGCCTGAAGTTTTAATGTTCGTCTCAAGATATTTATATATCAATATATTACCAATTACCTTTTAAAAGTATATATGATATCTTAAATTTTCAAAAAAAAATAAAATAGAGATATTAAATGCTTTAGTATTTTTATAACTTAAGCAGCATGTGCACATATATAAGGTTTTTAATCGCTTTATACTGATTGCCTTTCTGTTATGACCAACAATGACTTTTTCTGCAGTGTTATCCTGTTGCCTCTAGCGATTACCTTCTATATAACATGGTGGTTTATTCACTTTGTTGATGGTTTCTTCTCTCCTATCTATGCACATCTTGGAATTGACATATTTGGTAAGTATACACAATGTTTCCTTTTCTTTGTTTTATTTACAGGAAAGTTATGTCAAATATAAGGTGACGGAATCTTTTTAAACTGCAATCAGACTGTAAAGTGTTAGTACATATATGACCGTTTACACCATCAAAAAATTGAAAGTGATTACTTGGTATAGTTTTTGTCTGCTCTGAAAATAATGTAACCATATAGTAGTTTATATAAACTACTATATATATCTATGTTTATAGTCGTTTATATGTTTTTGGTATAGTTTTTTCTTGGTATAGTAGTTTATATAGCTTTTAGGTCAACTTTTGAAATCTTATGTTTTTTTTAATATATATCTATGCTTGTTAATAGTTCATGCAATTCGGTCATAGTGGTTGTTGTAAGTATATTAAAAGAAATCAATCTTGCTATTCTTATTCAGCTAAGTATGTACATGTTTTTACTTCTTGTTCAGGTCTCGGCTTCATCACTTCCATCACTTTTATATTCTTGGTTGGCGTTTTCATGTCCTCATGGTTAGGGGCATCAGTATTGAGCCTTGGGGAATGGTTTATTAAACGAATGCCATTTGTTCGTCACATCTACAGTGCCTCCAAGCAGATCAGTTCAGCCATATCACCAGGTGTGTTTAAATTAGTTTCGAACTTGTGTTGCTTGATTCACAACAATAATGGTCGTAACTGTTTTTACTTCAATAAGTAACAGATCAGAACTCACAAGCCTTCCAGGAAGTGGCCATTATACGGCATCCTCGTATCGGTGAATATGCATTTGGCTTCATCACGTCATCTTTTGTCCTCCAGGTTCATCATTTATCTTTAATTTCCGTTTTTCTAATTGAAAACAAATATAAATAGTATTAATATCTCCCTTTCCAGTTTTCCCTAAACTACTTAGTTCCAAAATCCAAACAAACCCAACCGAAATAGTGCAATTTGAATTAAATATTGTGACGTACTGATAACCCACAAGGGTGGAATCTGCCACAGGACACTGGTTGTTACAATCCACCATATTATGTATTACACCGTAAAAGATTTGTATGTTCTTTCAAGAATGATGTTGGGATACCTCTTTTACCCTCATTTCCTTGACACAAGTCAACTACACTGGGGTGTCATTCTGCCGCGTTTTACATTTTCTTTCTGAGCTTCAGACTAATCTTATTGGCACTCTCTTCATTATTAAACCTTTTGGTTGAAACTCGATAAAATCAAGTTTGATCCTCTGATGTAAGTTTTGAAGTGCTGGGAAGTAGGACTACATAAGTTCATGCTTTACTACTCAAGACTGCAGAAGTATATTACTGATTGATGCGGCTTGCTGTCACTGTCTTCTTTATACAGCATAACTACATAAGTTGTATTCTCTCAGTTTCCAGTGAGGTGCATGACTTTAATTGCAATAACTTCTTTTTAGGATTTTGTTTAACAATGGATTTGAGTTCTTCCCATTGCTTTATCAGACAATTAAATTTTAAAAGAAAGATGAACATTTAAAAGAACAAGAGTACTAAACAAGTAAAAAGTGCAGTAGCAGTAGCAGAGCTAAATGTCTATTTTTTGCTGGTCATCTAATTCGTTGTATTCATAGATGACTACACCTAACATATTACTCAGGTTTTGTTTATCCTAAAATGCACCAACATCTTGTTATAAGAAACATTAGGTTATTGCGATTCGAAAATATGCGATTTAGGGCGATTCTGAAATCGTCCAAAAGGCGCTAAAAAGCGCAAAAAGGCGCTAAAAAGCGCTAAAAGGCGCTCATAATAGTAAAAGACAAGAATACCTTCAAAAGAAGGGTAAAAGAGAAAAAAAATCCAGAAGTGTTTCACACAACACTCAGCCTCCATCTCAAGTCTCTCAACAATTTCTA